>MIQA02012088.1:0-11890 GCA_001887855.2 Sclerospora graminicola | reverse complement strand
CACTGTCGTCACCCCGGCCTCTCAGGTCGCCCGTCCCCTAAATTCCAACGGAGTAGCAGAGGAGAAGGTGGAGGAGAATGAAGATGACATCCCTGATCAGTGGTTGACTCTCGACCTGAGCGATCCAGGAGAACTTCTCTCCAAAACTCCGGCCAAAACCCGGCGGCCAGCTCCGGCCGGACCTCGTCCCAAACGTCGATCCAGCCGACCGTCGAACAAACCCAAGATCCGGCGGAGCTCTCTAACTCCTGCGCCCCTTTTTCCCAAACTTCCGCTTTTGTGGCTGCCGGACGGACGCTTCCCCAGTGAGGCGGATCAGTCCGCCATCCAGCCTTGGCCAGTCGAGCAGCTGAGATATTTACGACTTGCCGATATTTCCAGTTCTCAGCTCGCTCACTCTCTGTCCCGTCCACCTCTCTGGATATTCCCTCGGTCACGCAAGTCGCCTTCATCAGGGACTTGGCGCCCCGACCTGATGAGGTCGGGTGTCATTGACGCGCTCATGAAGACCGAGCCTTGGAGGATCTTGGCCACTGCGATACTAGATATGGGACTTCCGTCCGGCCCATGGTTTACGGAATTCAAAACGAGGTTCCAGGACTTGGTGTGACTCATGCCTGGTCCATCTCGGAATCCACCCCTTTTCTGTACATCTCTGCAGAAGATAAACGAGAGGACGTATCTCTCCGAGCATATTCCGCCGCCCGGAAGAATCGACCAGGACGAGCTTCCGAAGCATGGGTCCGTTTATGCGGGTTTGTATATGGAAGGCACCCGGGATGGGGTTTGTGACCTGGAATCCCCGTTTATACTCCGTTTGCCAAACCGAAGGTGCGGAGGTGCAGCGGAGGGTGGAACGTGGTACCCAGGCCTAGGTGCGCGGGATCAGACTGCCTCTCTTTCCGAATCTCTGGCGGCCATCGACCGGCAAGATCCTTGGCGCAATCAAAACCGCAAACGCCCATTCGACCATCCTGGACTTTAAGTGTTCCGGCTCCGCAGCAAGTATAATCGTCCATAGGGATGGGCATCTGGACTTTTTTGATTCTTTCTTTTCCTTCGTTTCCTTTTCAATATATCCATCCGTGCTTCTTTCATCTCCACTTCAATCTTTTAGTTCTACTTTAACCCCTGATATGTCACGCCCAATCGGCTTGTGGGTCTGCCTAGAGGGATCCCTTGTTGCCGCAGGGCATCTCTTGGTCCGGTCGGGTCTGAATGCCTTGTTCCCAGTCCTGGTCGCCATACTCTTCTTCTTCGACACCAGCACTCCGGTGCCTTCTTTGCGACTGGTTTCTTCCCATAACGAGTCGAATGCCTGAGATGCTTTGCAATCACAATTGAGGAAACTTTTTCTTTCCATTCAGGTGCGGCAATAAGCTCTCCGAAGTTAATTCTCTATCCAGTATATCCCACGATTATAAGAAAACCCACTCTTTAGCAGAGCACGTTGCAAAACCAAAAGCAGATTATGCACAATGTCATTTAAATGTAATGAAAATACCGAACACGAACGAACCGAATCCTTCCAGGAAGAATTTTTGGGGGGTCAAAAGGGGGTCAGATCTCGTAGCAGATCGGCGGAGGTTTATTCGATCATTAATTTGGTCACGAGGTTTTATTATAGGTATTAAACAGGTCTCAATTGTATGGACGTGGTAGATTCGTATTCCTGGAGACATATCCCCTATTGCATAGGTAGTCTTCACATACTTAATTCTGAAGTAGTAGTCGAGTCACAATTAATTTGCCGCCCAACCACTCGAGTCCCAAGCTACTACGAACCTACCGGGTATTCTTTATGGTATCTCAGATACGACAACGCGCAATCACTGCTTGCAGAGCGGGCGCAACAACACCGCCGGAAGAAGCGACGCCAAAACAAACTCCTGTTGTTGACAGCACGATGCCACGCCCGCATTACGTGTTTCGGTCCGGCCTCAGAGTCGGTTTGATCGATAGATCCCCGTCACGAGGCCAAACATTAGTGCGTTCTGGATTGCACAATATTCAAACGCGCATCGATGCTATTCGTAACTGTGAGGGCGTGGCAGAGGCCGATGCCAACGAAGAAGATGAATGCGCCTCAGGACCCCTCATTCGTCCACATAAGCGTCTGCGCGCGGACGCCAATTGCGCTAGTGGAGCGATTCCACCACAAGTTAAAAGCGCTAAACAAGACGGCAGGACCAAGATCTATGTAGGAGACTTTGAGTTTACTAGAGCTTTGATCACGTGCGTGAAGATCACCTACCGGTGCAGCATCTACCGAAGCCAAGACTATGTAGCCAAGTTGGTATTCTACGCTGCTTATAGGACTATGATTTCGACAATATTATGCCTCACACTTGCTCTCCGCCTTCAAAGATGACTATCGACAGTGATGGCAGTACGACACGATAATCGTTCGCTCTAGGATGCAGCGGGAGGTAGATGCTCTTGCGCTCGGTGATTCAGCCACCGCAGGAGATATGGGACGTGGTCAGCGCTCGATTCTACGGTAGCCACGACCGTGTTGTCGTGCGTGGCATATCCAAGACACAGGTTATTGGGCAAGTCTATCGTGTCCGTGCCAAGCCGTTTGGGTCCGATATACACGGTCGTGTGGAGGTTCCACCTCTTTCTCGTGTGAAACACACAACGCAGAATGTTTTCCAGCTACACCATGTCTAGAAACCCTCAAAGCTCAAATCCGATTTGCAGATCGACCGTGTTGTTGGGTAGTCCTCTTGGCGCTCCTAAGATATAGCAATATCAAGTTGTTCATGGATGGGACATTAAGGTGTGTCCCCAAGCATTTTAAACAGTAAGATATCGCAATATCAAGTTGTTCATGGATGGGACATTTAGGTGTGTCCCCAAGCATTTATAACAGTGTGTGGTCCTCATGGAATACGACTAAGGAACCAAGTTGTACGTCCCAGTGTTTCAAATCTTAGCATCCTCCAAGACGTACGACGCATACTGGAATATACTGCATTATATCCGGGATGCGTACGCCTGGGCGAGTGATATGTGACTTTGAAGTCGCTCTCATACATGCTGTGCCTGATTAGTTTCCGGACACGCACATAGTCGTTTTTTCATCTCAAGCAAGCTGTCTATCGCAAGATGACAAAGATCTACGTTCCTGCTGCTGAGGCAAAAATTGCTATGGAAAGAGGTGTCCTCGACATGCTCACTGTCGTTGACCCATCCAAGATTGAAAAGCAGGGAATCGCGTGGGTACGCGCAAAGATTCGTGAGAGGTGCGGTGAAATGGGAATTACGTACTTTTCTTCCAAGTGGTGCCCTTTCTGGCGATACTTTCGCAAGACATGGTTGGCCATACTACCGCCAAAATTTTGAACGTCCATGGAATTCGTCATGACGCTATTGCACGAGTCAACAACCCTCTCGAGCGTTTTAATCGAGAGCTAAACTCAGCGTTGGGGACGCCACATCCCTCGCTTCACAGAATTATCCACACGATTGACGAGATTTTCGGCGCTTCGTCCGTTTGCGTAACGACATTGCCCGTGGTGTTGTCGAAGCCCCACGTCGTGACACACAGTATAGCCTTTTGCAGCCGGTGCTGCTGCCGGACGTCGCAACGAGTGATGATGAACACAAGAACACTATTGGAGAGCGAGGTTTTAGCAAGTTGAGTGATCGAAGCTGTGA
This sequence comes from Sclerospora graminicola, assembly GCA_001887855.2. Classification (NCBI taxonomy): domain Eukaryota; phylum Oomycota; class Peronosporomycetes; order Peronosporales; family Peronosporaceae; genus Sclerospora; species Sclerospora graminicola. The sequence continues at coordinate 8,227 of MIQA02012088.1, read as the reverse complement.
TAAAAACAATAACGGTTTTACATATAGCAGTGAGGACAACGTACTACCCTCATACAAAAGTCGACAATGGAGTTTTTTTATAACTATGTACAATTTATCAAGGCACATACATGCGACGATGCGGACAACCAGTTGTGGACAATACACGTTAGGGGCTTCGAGTCCCGCCATTACCTTTCATGAGTCACCAGACGTGAGTAACTCTTGAAAAATATCACAAGGATATTCCATTCCTAAACTAACAATAATCCAAAGGGAGGGTAAACACCTTGCTACTTAAAGGGCACCACATCGTTTATATCTAGGCAATATGATACCCAGACTCGATGTGGACACAATGATTACAGCTTAGCTTTTATCGTCCATAGAGCTCTTCCATCTTGGTTGTTAGCTCGCGATCCAAGCGATCCGTAAGCTCGCTAATCCTTTCGCAGGCGAGAGCTCTATCATGATCAAATAGTTCCTCCAGTCATTCGTACTCGCTACGATTGCCACGAACCTACCGCAAGAGATGTTCCCGTTGATCTTCCGCGTGCTGTTCTTCCTCCAAGACCTAAGAAGTTGTTCATTCTGCAGCTTCCGTAGGTGATTAATCACCGCGGCAAATTGACTCTCATCATCCTTAAAGTCTGCGACTCGCATCACTTCGTCATCGCTGAAAGGGCCATCAAGATTCCAAGTGCTTCGACTCGAGGAGACACGTCGACGTCTTGCTATGCCTGGCGCACTGCGCGAACGCTGCATGGTCGTCCTCGTTGGTCGCTTCTTACTCGTTTCTCCAGCCTTGGACGGCGCTCGTTTATCGACAAGGAGTAACGCTGACGTCGAGATTGCTTTTAAATGCTCGCCCATTTTCGCCAAAAAGCTGTTTCGGGAGCTTTAACCTTTTCGTCACTTTCATTATGTAAAAACGCTCGAGAAGCTCGTGTTTTCTGTCGACTGGATTTCTGTTTAATCTGTTGACTGAGAGAAAGGAGATACGCACGGTTCTTTGAGGAACTGAGTATGTCCATTGTCCGACTCGATTCGAGACAGCAAGACGGTCGTGCAATACGCGTCTTGCTTTTGACGTCGCTCTTCTTCAAACGCCCGACGACGCACTTCACTTAATGATGCTTGCGAGTCGCTTCCTCGAGCTGGGACTGGCGTTGACAATCCTTGACAAGAAGCACATGAGCCACTAGGGCGGTATTTCGTGCATGCAATTCCAGTGCTTTGTGTGCTTTTGATGCTCGCGCTCTTGCATCAATCGGCCCTCGCGTTCTTGCAGTTCCCTCATTTTTGACGTCGCTTCACGCTCTTGAGCAAGCTGGTACCGTTTATTCTGCACGCATCTCTTCTTGCTCTTCAGAGAGCTGGTACCGTTCATTCTGCACGCATTTTTTTTTTATGTCGTCGACTGTTCTCGCCTCACTGAGCTGCGCATCCTGCCACTTTGATCGCCGCTTCGATTTTCGAAACGCTCTTCGCGTCGAAGATTTCTTGTTGCTTTTCCTCGGCTTGTTTTCGTGCCAATCAAGCGTCGATCCAATGCTGTAAAGTTCCTTGGTGCGTTTATGCTCTTCAGCTACCTCCGTACTTGCTGAGGTTAAATCTATTGGCCGAAATTGTATAGTTCGTTGATCGCAGTTTAAGTGTTTGTCCATGCGCGCGTCTCCCGCCGTACAGCTTGTGTTGAATTTATTAGGTCGACCAATGCGTGAATTTATGATGCTCAGGCATGATCTGACCGTATCTATGTTAGTATGGGTCATAGTTTTATTTTAGTGTAGGTCACAGTGAGATCATGGGACCTATATTGATGGCCTGACCTCCCAAAAAACACTACCTCTTTCCGTGGTCGTGTGCTCAACGCATTTGAAAGAAGTGAGCGCTGACAGCCACTTCCACTTAAAATTTTCCACGGCATGACAGGGTCCGAAGCCTCAACTAAAACAGGCAGTCCGGAGCCTCGTCTAAAACATGCAGCCATTGATTGTACTTCTTTTAAGCTCGCCGCAATTTCATGTACTGTTTGCTTTTCGCTGCATGTGTCCTCACCCATCGAGCAAACTGCGTGCTTGATGCCACGCTTGAGCAGCAGAATCCTCGCTGTTTTCATTATACATCGCTTCAATTGACCGCGCACTTACAAGAACAGCATGACACGACATAGAGTTGACATGACGTCGCGAAAGCGCGTATCATTTCTCTGATGGAACGGAAGCAACTCCAGCGTGCAGCTGATAACAGAATCTACTAAGTTTATCAGTCTACTTCTCTAACACAGGTGCTTGTGGGGAAAACATAGTTGAGTAAAATTGCAGTATAGGTAAATTCTTCGACTCCAGAATCACGAAATATCTTCTCGTTTCTTCTTTTTCAGCACGGAAAAAGGAATCATGTCGAATTCGGGCATCAGCCTCCATGTTAAGTAAGTAACCTCCCAAGGCTTAAGGTGACGAATGGCACATTGTTAGAGCCACCAGCATGAGAGACTTAAAATATTGGAATCTGGAAGAAATTTGACTCAGTCGCTTGGTTCCGCGTCAAATATATGTTGCAAGAATATTTACACGACGCTGCAGCAAATATATCATCGAGAGTTTACCTGTTATGGCGACTTAGAGCTGACAGAACTCAGTTTGTGGGCGTATTTATTTGCTAACAGCCACTGCGCCTTCTTTTTACCATCTGTCGTTTTGATCACATAACTTTCCAATTTTGTCAGTATTTGCTGGAGCTCTTCAAGTACCTTTGACGACAGAGCGGGCGCTTCGAGAATCAGATTTCATTTGCAGACAAGCAAGCCCATTGTTTTTTATTCTCACAGATGATGGGAACCAACGCCCACTTCTTTAGGGTTTGAGGCAGGAGCCCAGTCATTTGCAATCAAGGTACGAAAGAATTGACTTCACAGATCGTCACTGTAGTGTGAGCGCAGGCCATCGGCAAATGTTTCCTTAAAGCGAAATATATTTTTACTACCTCCGAAATAAATGAGTAAATCACAAAACCAGCACCAAGCAGCACCTTTCGCAAACAATCACCTCGTGTCTTGAAAGAAAAGCCCACACTACTGTAAGACCTAATGCCCCTGTACCATAGCGAAGGTACAGCGTACCATAATGATTCTATCAGTATGTGACGTGCGCACAAAAGACAGCTTCGCACTCCACAAGAGCCTTCCAATTGTCCAAAGCTCCGGTCCATAATTAAGATCAAACATACTGGTATGAAGTTTGGATATTATTTTTAGGGTTGAATTTCTGCGGCTCGGCTATTTAGTAAAGTAGTAAAGTAGGGCAGGTTAAACATATTCATTATGGTACGCTGTAGCTTTGTTATGATACAGATGCATTACGTCTTAGTTCTTTGAGCGACAGGTGCTGGTTTTCAAAACTGATACTCTGACTAGTGCTGGTTTTGCAATTTACTCGAAATGAATTGCATGTAACGTTACTACATAAAACCACAACACACATGTAGTGTTTAAACTTTTTTAATAACTTACAGATTTCTATACTAGTATTTTTGAATGCGGGAGTCGTTTGCGATTGTGTCACAACGTAGAGTATAAATTGCGTTGTGCGAGCTCCCAAAGGGCTCGATGTTTCTGCTAGTGGTCGTCAAAGCCCAGCGTATTGCCCTTGTAATAAGAGCTTGGCTTCGCTCCAGCGTATATGTTGAGCCACGATAGGATGCCTTCTACCAGTAATAGCGCTGAGGTGCTATGTGTTTTCAATCATTGTTGTCAGTCCCTGTCGAATTTAGCGTCGACTTCTGAATTCTAGCACTCTCAGCAGAGTCTGATGCATAATCTCGTCGCGAAGAAACGGTTGAGTGCATTTTTTCTTTGTTTTAACGGTGGATGCAGTTCCTAGGAACTGCAAAGTAGCGATGGGTGGGGCGGGTAATTTTTCCGGGGGTGCGGGCTACGTAGAACCACATAACCATCAGACACATAAGCACATGTAAATGTTTGTCGTTTTAACTTTTTCTTTTTGTTTTCACTTACGGGAAACACTAAGGGCACCGTCTAAAATTGATTTGGGCACCCAATCGGCAAAAATATAGTGTAAAAATATAAATGACATTTTCACTCTCAAATTGACATTCGATACCATTCATTGTACAAGAATTTATTCTGCTCATTGATATGCTTTGCAAGCAGTTTATTCGTAGAGTAGGGCTAGATATTTTTTCTTCGGTTACTATAACTTTTTTTGTAATAAGCTTTCAATGATCCTTGCTAATTGCGCTTTAGCATGATTCATTCCAGGATATACTATGTGCTGAAGCAGGCATAACCACCAAAAGCAATCTACTTTTTTGCCCGTTTCTAATTCTTGTTAGCATATCTGCTATAATATCTAACATAATCTACCTAACCTATTCTTTTATCTTACCAATTAGCTTTAATAGCACTCGGTGCGCAGCAAGCTTTCTGAGTATATTACGAGATAAAACCATTTTTCGGATGCAACCTCTAGGACGCACTGTTAATTCGCATCTATTTTTCACTCTGTTTTGCGCAGAAATTCTTGGCAGTTTTGCCAACTATGGGTATATTCAAGTGCATAACCCGTCTGATGCCGATTGCAGTATTTATAGCAAATTATACTTAAAAAAGGGAGGGACGGCATGAAACATCTAATTCCTTTCATAAACTAAGATAAACTACACAGTAGTTGACTAAATTGTTAAATTATTTGCTGCTAAAGTTCAAACCTTCTGCGACTTTATTGCCGACTTACTATTTCCCGTCATACAATTTAAGTATTTTTAACACGCTAGTGGACTTGGTTATGCTACATCAACGATCTAAAACTGTGTATAAAGTACTCCTAGACTCCTTGTAACGAAGGAACCAAGTACCCAAGCATATGACAGCGTTGGTTGGTCATATGCAATAATCTTCTTCCATGATACCATTACAGTGGTGAATTACTATTAACTTAGTTTACATTGATTTGGATGAAAAATAGACTTGCGTCGTCGTTTCTTTCAAACGCACATGTTGTCATTATACGTCGAAAATCTAAGCATAAAGTTACAAGGTTTTGCCATAAAAGATATCTACCTTTATGTTGTGAAATAAAGTACGGTTTTATTTGACTAAGTCCGATTGGATAATTTTCGACGGTGCCCATTTAATTAACCACACAACTCCTTCCCCAGATAAAGTTCGGCCCCTTCTCGCTATTGGTGTGGCAACGGCTGACGAGTCGCACGAGAACAAATTCGACCACGACAAAGTCCAGCCGTACGATGAGCGTGAGCCAACCACGGACATTGAACGCGTCGCCATCATGTTCAGACCCCACCTATATATTGAAGAAGATTGCCATCCATATACCCGCTGTCAATGATGCTAGAGGAAGCAGCGGAGGTCTCAAAGCGACGGGTCCTCCGACGGGTGATTGCGAAAAGTCCAATCTCGGTTCACAGATTTACGCGCACGCTGGAGAGATCGACGATTTATATGCTATAATGTATATGTGGTACTTTTTCAACACCAAAGAGCACCGACATGGCTTCGCACTGCTGTGTTTTTTTTTAAACGATGTTAAGCTTGAAGTACCAAGTATTCGCGGTTGTTCCTTATCGGCTCCCACTGTGAACGGATTCGCCAATTATGTGCGTAACCCTGCTGAGGACATCATGGATTACAGCATTAAAATCATGTACAAACAAATTGGCAAACATGACAACATAGAGAGTCTTGATACTTACATGGGTGTACTCACAGTGATCGTAGCTGAGTTTACTGAACCATATCAAGACATTGTCATGTGAGACCAGATGAACGATAGTCTGTCCATTCCTTAAGCTACTGTCGCTGCTGATCGAAGCATTGATTGGATGTTGAGGCTGACTGTCGTTGCGATTATCATTGTGCCAATATCGGGTCGGTGTCGCTTGGCCTCTTTGTTGAGTCGATGTGGAGGTGGAGGTTCCTTTTTTTGGGTATATTGTGAGTAAATTGGGAAGTGCATCTTAGGTTCGCAATTTTTTTAAAATTACGCCGAAGCCAAAAGAGAAATCAACGGTTTATATGCTATTATGTACATGTGGTACTTTCCAAAGACCGAAAAGCACCGAAAGCCATGTCGATGCTTTTCGGTCTTAGGAAAGTACCACATATACATAATAGCATGTAAACCGTTGATCTCTCCATCGCGCGCGTAAATCTGTGAAGCGAGATCGGACCCTTCGCAATCACCCGACGGAGGACCCGACGGGTTGAGCATCATTGACAGCGGGATATGGATGGCAACCGTCTTCAACATTTAGGTGGGGTTTCAACATGATGGCGACGCGTTCAATGTCCGTGGTTGGCTCACGCTCAGCGTACGGCTGGACTTCGTCGTGGTCGATTTTCTTCTCGTGCCACTCGTCAGCCGTTGCACACCAATAGCGAGAAAAGCACTGATGATAAGGGTGCCGAACTTCAGCTGGGGAATTCGTTGATTGGGAGTTGTGTGACCAGTTTCGAATTAAAAAGTGAAAAAACTATTAATAATGGGTTTCAGACATCTGACTTTTTTTACTGATTTCTCAACAAGTAATTAGTCGAGAAATCGGGCAAGAAATCGACCGCGACCGATTTCTGGGCTGCAATTCCGTCACGTCAGAGGATCACCCATGCACATGGGAAAGACTCCGGACCCCCGCATACAGATGGGGTGCACATATAAAAGACAAAAATTCGGACAACACAAAAGGTGGGTCCCAAATGACATGTCTATGTGCAGCCATATGTATGCGGGGTGGGGGTCTGGAGTAGACATCAAAGTTCGTCAAATGTCCAAAATAGAACCAAAATTATTCGACACCTTTTCATAAAAACGATATATACCATCACGAACGGTTCTCAAAGGGTTGAGCTTTCATTAGGGGGTTTCAGACATCCGATTTTTCAAGCAGAAATTGGTTAAAGATCGAGCGAATTTCCACTTCAGTGCTCTGGATTCTATCATGGACAAAAATGGGAATTGATCTTTCACCAAATTTCTGGTCCTGTGTATTTACAGTTATTTCTCTAAGTACGATTTGCACCACTTAACATACAATACGTGCACCCACTGTAATATCCAATACACCTCTCTAAAAGGCTTGAACGGTCTTTACAGGTTTTTGAAAAACCAGTCGCTTAGAAATTGCAGCCCAGAAATCGGTCTCTCGCGGTCGATTTCTAGCCCGATTTCTCGACTAATTTCTTGTTGAGAAATCAGTGAAAAATTCAGATGTCTGAAACCCCCTATTACATAAATATAATCACCCCTAAAATTATAGGCCGTGTTCGAAACGGCCGTGCACTAACGTAAATCATAATTACTGTAAAACCTGTATTAGAACCCCATCCCTTGATTTGAACCCCCCCCCTTGAACAGAACCCCAGGTCCACCTGGGGTTAATTGTACAACCCCATCCCTCAAATAGAACCCCTCCCAATTTAACAATTCGGTGTATAAAATTAATTATCGGTTTAATTAGGGAAATTATAAGTGTACCTCACCCCGTACCTCACTTTTGCAACATGTACCTCAATTTTGTTACGTGTACCTCATAGTTAATAGGACTAAATAACAACAACAATAATACCGGTATTGCGAGAGAGCAAAGCGCGCCAATTTTTGCGCGTAATTATTTTGTAATTACGTAGGTCAAGAATTGGCGAAACTTTGAAAGCGCATCCCGACGAGAACTGCAAGCACTGGCCAAAGAGCTGCAGCTGTACCGTGGAAATGCCAAGTCCGAATTCATAGTGAAATGCGCAATGCAGTTCCTGAACGCCCATCCCGAGGACGGCGAGCAGCAGATACTGAGTGTACTGGGCTTTTGTGAAGACTCGTCACCAATGACGCCACCTAAACCAGAGGAAATGATTTTGAAAAGAAGATCCCGTGGAGACCAAGAATCGAATCTGATATGAAGCAGGAATCACATATGCCACATTAAAACAAGATGAATCCTTGCTAGACAAAACTTTCTCTAATAGAACCCCCCCCTCGAATATAACCCACGTTTGGGTGGGGTTATAGTGATTACCCCAGTCGGGTTCTAATATAGGTTTTACAGTATCTCTAACTTGATCAATTTAAAATCCGCAAACTTACGCTGTGGTGAAGCGATTTATGAAATAATGCAAAGTACTTTCCAAAGGGCGCATTTAGATTGGCGGAAATACGGACCAAGGGCGCGGGCACCGGATAGTCGCCGCCGAGGAAGTCTACAAGCGGCT
>MIQA02012083.1:11025-26359 GCA_001887855.2 Sclerospora graminicola | reverse complement strand
TTGCCCACTCAGAGGGAGACGGACGAACGACAGAGTCGGGAGAAAGGACCAAGCAGAGTTGCATATACGATCAGCCCCGATGACGGTTGTGACGACCGAAGTGAAGGCGGATCGGTCCAGCCGGCCGAGCAGAATTCGGAAATAACCGAAGGCGGATCGGCCCAGCCGGCCGAGCCGGATCCCGAAGCGGCCGAAGCCGATCAAGTCTGCATTCATGAAGGGGGCGAACTATACGTTGAAGGCATGGAAGAACAGATGGCGGTGCTACCTGAGGTGACCCCCTGCCCCCCAGCAGTCACTATCGACGATCTACAAGTGGGAGAACTGGATGTGAACACCCCGGAGGAAATCAGCAGATTGAAGGATATTATATGGAAAAGACGACATCTGTTGATCGGACCAGGGAACGCACTTCCTCCGGCCGCCCACGGAGCGGTATGTGATATTGATGTGGGAGGTGCCAAGCCGGTAGCACAGAGATGCCGAAGAGTCGCCCCCCAATATCGGGAAAAGCTGTCAGAGCTTATCAAGGGTTTGCTGGCCACCAAGATAATTCAGCCGTTCACCTCGCCATGGGCTTCGCCCATTGTAATTATTATTAAGAAGAATGGGGTGGATATAAGGTTGTGCATCGATTACCGGCTGGTGAACCGGCTGACTAAGCTGATGATTTATCCCATGCCGCTGATAAATGACCTGCTGGAGGACCTGGATAAAGTTTTGTGGTATTGCTCACTGGACATGGCCAGTGGATTCTGGGTGGTCTCTATGACCGACCGTGCACGGGAGATCTCTGCATTCGTGACGCCTTTCGGGTTGTTCGAGTGGAACCGGATGCCGTTCGGTCTGAAGAATGCTCCGCAGATTTATCAACGGCTGATAGATAACGCGCTGTACGGACACTTCAAAATTAAGGCGGATCAAGATCCGGCTCTGGTCGGGGATGTGTTCGCCGAAGGTGACCCGGACCCCGACCCAAAACCTTCAGTTTTGGGGCGGCGGTCTTACATTGATGACATTCTCGTTACGGCAACTACCTGGGATTTATTGTGTGACAAAGTGGAGAAGCTGATGATTACGTGTGAAAAGTGGAATCTTTCGATTACTGTGGTTAAGAGTTTCTGGGGAAAGACTAAGGTGACCTATCTGGGTCATCAAGTGTCGATTGCCGGATTGGAGGCCAATCCGAAGGATTTGGAGTCCTTGAGTAATCTGCCTTTCCCACGATCCCTAAAGGCTATGCAATCCTTTTTGGGGAGCCTGAATTATTACAGTCGGTTCATCGAAGATTTTGCAGTCTATGCGGCGGTCTTGTATGAGTTGCGGGAGGTGGATTACCATAAGCTGAGAGAGCAGGATAGGCAAGCGGAGACGCAAGCCGGGCCGGCAATTTCAGCCAATGAGGAAGCGCCCTTTTCGGGTATCTCAGCCAATGAGGAAGCGCCCTTTTCGGGTATTTCAGCCAATGGGGAAGCGCCCTTGTCTGCCCAGACAAGCGACCGGCCGCCGAACCCCGACGCGGCCGGCCCGGACGATCATATGACCCGAGCGATGGTGGCTTTTGGCATGTTAAAGGCGAAGATGGCGACCACACCGGTCCTGAAACATTTCGATGTTGATAAGACTCCGGTGGTCATCATCTACGCTAACAAGTGGGCCATCTCGGCCGCTCTCGTGCAAGATCATGATGGAGTGTACTGTCCCGTGACCTTCACGAGCCGGACCCTGAAAGTTAATGAAGTTAATTATGGATTGGTGGATAAAGAAGTTCTGGCTCTATTACGGATCTTAGATGTGTGTTATACGATGCTGGTGTCTCGGCCTATCAAGGTACTCTCCAGACGGTCGACCCTATCATGGCTCTTGACAGCGAACGGGATTGACGGTCGGCTGGGGAGATGGGCGGCTCTGTTGTCTCAGTGGTCCCTCGAAGTTATTAAGTGTACTAAAGGGGAAGAGGAAATACTGGGCACACTGGCTGCCAGCATTACCCCCAGGGCAGAAGTGGAGGAAGCACTGATAGCGATCGCACCTCGGAAGCAGCCTCGACAAACTATCGTATTGCCGCCGCCAACAGTGGGACCCACGGAGGAACTAATGGTTTTGAGTTTCGATGGGTCGGCGAGTGTAAAGAAAGGGGTCGGAGCCTATAGTGCCATTTTGTGGAAGTTGCCCGAGTGGAATGCGATCGCGGCCGCCTCGGATTTCACGCCTGGCATCACGGTGAACGAAGCGGAGTATAGGGGATTACTGCTGTCCCTAGATCTGTTGGCTGGCCGGACACAGGGGCGGATCATCATATGCGGTGATTCCAACCTAGTGATCCGGCAAATCACCGGAGAGATAGATTGCAAGGCGCCGCGGCTGAGACTGTTAAATGATCGAGTTATGTCCGCCTTGCGGAGATGGCCGGAGCACGAATTGCTGCACGTCAAACGAGACTGGAATAACAGCGCAGACCATCTGGCCACCTTGGCCATGCGAGATCAGACCGGACTCACCGCTTCGGATCCAGGATTGTTGGGCGAATTGGGGGAGATGAACAGACTGTCGGAGATAATCAAACCGGCCGCTAGCGACGAGGGTCCCTCGCCCGAATCCAGCCGTCCCGTGGAAGAGGAAAATAGCGACCGCGACTGGGAACAGGACGTCCACGCCCGATTGGACCGAGAAGTGCCCTGAGGCAATGAAAGGTCCCTCTAGGCGGACCCCGAACAGACCTGGCGGGGCTAACCACGGTTAGTAGTCAACAGTGAATGTTTGGAGTGGGAACGGAAGAAGAACAGATGGATGTATTAAAAAAGAAAAAAAACTGAGAGAAATGGAAGAATTAAAGCAAGCCCGACTACTCATCCCCGTCGATGATTATACTTGCCTCGGAGCCGAGTCACGCGAAGCCCAGGGTGGTCGGAGGGCCGTGCGCGGTATTGATTGCGCCAAGGATCTTGCTGGTCAATGGCCGCCAAAGATTGAGAAAGAGAGGTGGTCTGATCCAACGCACCTAGGCCGGGATACCACGTCCCTCCTTCCGCTGCATTTCCACTCCTGCGGTTTGGTAGATGGAGCATGAACGGGAAAAGAAACAGGTCCAAGTCACATCTACCATCCCGGATACCCGCCATGATGAACGCACACAGACGGACCCACGCCTCGGAAGCTCGTCCCCGACGATTCTTACGGGCAAGGGAGTACCTGCGGAGGGACTCGTCCGCTCGCTTGTTCTCGGCCGAGATGTACAGGAAGTGGGTAGACTCCCAGATGGCCCGAGCGTGAGCCACGGTGAAATCATGAAGTCTCGCTTTGAATTCCGCGAACCATGGATCGGATGGAAGCCCCATATCCGGCATCTTGGTGTGCAAGATTTTCCAGGGTTCGGTCTCCATGAGTGTGTCGATGGCGCCCGACTTCATCAGGTCAGGGTCCCAAGTCTCTGGAGACGGTACCTTGTAAGATCGTGGGAATAACCAGAGATGCGGACGGGACAGAGAGTGAGCAAGTTGGGAACTGGAGATATCAGCCAGGCTGGTGTTGCCCAGTTGCTCGACTGGCCAAGGTAGAATGGCAGACCGATCCGCCCCACTGGGGAAACGCCCTCCCGATAACCATAGAAGCGGAAGTTCGGGAAAAGAGGGCGCAAGAGGAAGAGTACTCCTCCGGACTCTAGACTTGGCTGCCGGTCGGTGGGGTCGGCGTGTAGTACGTGACCCGGCCGGGGTTGAGCGTCGTTGTTTGGCCGGAGCCTGGGAAAGAGGTTCCTCTGAGTCACTCAGGTCGGGAGGGGTCAACCACTGATCCGGGATGTCATCGTCGTTGTCTTCTACTTTCTCCTCGGCCACTCCGTCGGAACTCGAGTTACGCGCGACCGGAGCGGCCGGGGCGTCGACAATGCTGGGAAGCAAGGATGGGTCGGACGGGTCATGTTCCCCGGAACCAAAACCTGCCGGCGGCGGAGTCTGCAGATCTATGATCTGATCGGATCCCACTGGACCCGTCGTCCGCCTACCGGAGCGGGAAGGGCGGCGACGGGTATCCGCGCGAGAACGGAGTAATGCAACGTTGACTTGCTGAGTCTCGTAATCCTCGTCTTCTTCGTCATCGTCATAGATAACCGAAGGGGAGGATGGCCCCGAGTCCGAAGAAGAATTAGGCGACGTGGCCGCTGGTTCAGAAGAGGGCACGGCCGCTGATTCAGAAAAGGGCACGGCCGCTGACTCAGAAGGGGGTGCGGCCGCTTCGGATTCCGAGTCCTCTTCAGAGTTAGAACTAGGAGTGAGGCCGGTTCTACCGGGAGTGTATTGAGGGGATGGAAGAGGGGACCGCTCCGCGAACAAGCTGTCCTCGCTCTCCGACCCGGGCTCTTCCCCGTCGTCCGACTTGTCTGGGGAACATTGGCGCGAGGGCGGGGATTCGCTCTGCTTCCTCTTCTTAGGCGGGCTGGCATCAGCCAAAAAGGGGCTGGAGCCGGCCGGACGTTTTTGCCCCTGCGATCCTGCCGGGACGGACGAAGAGTTGGGACTGGCAAGGGGCGAGTCGGAGCCGGCGGGAGGTTCCTCAGGTTCCGACCCTGCTGCGGCAGGCAACGGGGTTGGGTTCGGCGGAGAGGTCTTCCACTGACCCACCATTCCCAAGACAGACAAGACGGATTCCCGTACCTCGGGAGGAGCTCGAAAAAGGGGAGCGGCCTGGCTCTGAGTCGCCTCGAGCTGGTTTTGAAGTCCACACAATAAGGACCTAAAACGATCCTCTTTATCCAGCATGGCATGACAAACACGGTCCGCCCGAGCCAGTATGGCATGGGCGTCGGAATTCTCCTGGCGGGCCCGGTACAGCTCAGACCGCAACTCCTGTTGCCGAGAAGTGGCTTCTTGCAACTGCCGCTCCAGGTCCGCGATTTGGCGAAGGGCCTGGGCGTGGGAGTCGCGCAGGTGGTCACGGTTGTCCCGCACCTTATCCAGGTCTTGGGACACCTGGCGGAGCCGGGTACGAAGATGCGTAAGCTCCCGAGACATGTCCGGAATTTTGGCAGATTGCTGTTTCAGCTGTTCTAACTGTTGAACTGCGGAGTGACAAGAAAATAAAAAACTGTAAGCAACTGGGCCATCACGTAAGAGGAGACGAAGCACTCACGCTGAAGCTTGGATCGTTGGACCAATTCCTGATTGGCAGACCGGAGAGGTTCAACGACGTCTTCCAACATGCGGAGGCGGTTGCGCTCTTCCTTCAGAATGGCGACTTGGCCCTCGAGATCGGCCACTTGTTGCTGGAGATCGATTACTTCCGGTGATGGACCCCGAGTGGCGGCTTCGTCAGCCCGGCGGTTGGCAGCGGCGAGTTGACGAACCAAGTCGGCCTGGCTCTGCTCCAAGCCATCCACCTGGGCGGTCAACATGTCCAGCCTTTTTTCCATCCCCGCTGTCTCGGAGGTCGGGGTGGATGGCGCGGCCGCTCGTTGTAGGACATCCGTGAGCTGACCTACAATGGCCCTGAGGCGGGCCACCTCATCCTCCGCTGTTTTGCGACCGAGTTTCAGTTCGGCGACCCGGGGGTTCAGGCGGTCCAACATCGCGCAAGAAGTTTTGAAGCTCTGAGACAGAGTTTCATAGTTGTCCTGACAGGATCGAAGCTCCTCCCGAAGGGAAGAAACGACGACTTTCAGTCTGTCTCGGTCGCCGCAGGCTTGGCCGTGAACGCGGAGCGCAGCCTCGGCGTCAGCGGACGACAGCACCAGATCGGGAGTGTGAGACGATTTCGGCGGTTGTGCGATCTCCACTCCGCTGGCAGGCGAGTCGTCGTCCACGAGAACAAGACGGCAGACGTTGACCCTGTCAATTTGCAAGGCTGGAGATTAATCAAGACAATGTCAGTATTGGTGGCCATGCATGCTAGCCAGTGCGGAGACCGACCGAGTCCATGGAGATGTTATAGAGTGGTGGGGTGACGTACCAAAGCGAGGCATGGATGAGCGGTATCGGGTCAAGTGAGTTGGAGTGAGATCGTGCCCCGACCGTTGTGCGGCCGTGTCGCGACTCAGGGGCGGCTGTGGTGAAGCGACTTATAAAATAATGTAAGGTACTTTCCAAAGGGCGCATCCTGATTGGTGGAAATAAGGGCCAAGGGTGTAGGCGCCGGATGGTCGCCGCCGAGGAATTCTACAAGCGGCCAGGTGGCGCCAAGCTGGAAATCAAGTCGGCGAGCCTGACCAGGGGCGAGGATAGTCGGATAAGCGGGCTGAGCAGACGGAAGGACTATGGAGGTTGGACGGCCGAGGCGCGGATGGCGGGCGGCCAAGATGGCGGACTGTTCGTGAGAATGGAATGAAGGGAGCCTGAGAGAAGAGTATTGTTCTAGCGGAAGGAGTATGCACCGGGATCGTAGGAGAGACTGTCAAGGGACTGCTAGCGTCAGCGGCCGAGGGGCGCGGATGGGTGGCTATCCGGCCGAGCCGGCCGGGTACAATGTACCATTCGGACTGGTACCATATGGGTTCAGTGTACCGGCCGGGTTGGTACCATTTGGGGTTGGTGTACCGGCCGTACCGGTACACAGAGTCGGAGTTAGCCGGGTTGCGTTGGGTAAGGTACATGACTGGTCAGACGTGTTGTTGAGGTAGGTTACACAAAGGGAGTATTGGACATAGGATAAATCAGTATACGTTTCGCTTTCTTAGACACAAGTCGCTTTTATTGGTTCACGGCAGAGGGCTAACAAGGTCCCCTCTTGCTGTTATTGGTTTGCCCGGGGAAGGTTAAGTTAACCCACCGGAAGTCCCCTGACCGGGAGTCGCGGCGACTTCGTATACTCACCTCAAGTCGCCCGTGTTTTGAACACGGTATTAAGTATTGGGAAGTGGTGACATTTGGCCTTCTGTGGAAGAGTGTGGAGTTGTATCTGCCTCGCTTACACATTTGGATTCGCCCTTCATTGTTATTGGTTTAGCTGGCCGATCGATTATTCTCGGTCCAGCCGGTACTATACAAACTTCAAGTGTCCTATTGGTTTAGCTGGCCGATCGACTATTCTCGGCCCAGCCGGCACTATACAAAGTTCAAGTATATTGCCCGACGAGCCCCCCGGTGACGATTTCCGCCCAGGAGCTACCCCTAGTCCTACACCTCATCTCCCTATTGGACGGATTTACACTTTTCGCCCTAGGGTCCATCAAGAGAGCTAACCACCCAGTACTGACGGGTACACAAGGTGAGCTTTTAACATGGAACATTCGAGCAGTCGCGATCAAGCGGATGGAAGCGACCGATCCAGCCGGCCTCAAGCCGGATCGGATCATGACTCGGATGGACGGAGTACCCCCTCCGGTAGTCAGTCGTCTGGGACCCCCGTGGGTGTTCGCGTCTCAGGAGGATTATCTGAGAGCGACTACACCACACAACCAACATGGCGACCACCATCTGACTAACCAGATGCCCCCATTTTTTAACCGAGCTGTTTCAGAACAGAGGTGAACTTTTCCCTAAACTGCTGAATTACGTTACCCTAAAGTGTATGTAGAGGAGGTTATTTTTCTACGGAGCCTGAAGGTTGCGTCAGGTTAACGATTTCTTTTACCTGAGCCAACCTTTTACTTGATTTTTAATATGTAGTCATGAAATCTAATACGTAAGGGAGGCTCAGAAGTCATGGAGTTGAGTTCATTACTCATTTCGCCGGTTCGTGAAGGTATAGTCCTGTCAAAGATGTGATCTAGTGTTGGCTCTTGGTCATATAGGCACTGCTCAGAAATATCTTTTTGTTAGTTCGATAGAGACTATTAGATGACTGAGTTAGCCTAAGTCGGATAAACAACAATAGTCATCGTGACAAGCTTTTTGATATCGAGAGCAAGCTCAAGGAACCGGGACAACCGGTCAATGACGTACAAAAGGTAGACAAGATGCGGAAAGGTTTACCTGCACAGATGTGCTATGATGAATGTCTACGTTTAGCTCAAATATACTTCGAGAACTTATTTTGACTGCCGAAGCAAGGAACAACCCTGTACTTTTTGACAGGACATTGATCCGTCAGGGGCTATTATCCTCACATGCCCGATGTCGGCATGGGATATAACCATTTGAGTCGCCCCTACTGGTTGTTCACGTTTTTGCATCAACAGAGGGATGCCCCTATTGTTGTCGCTTTCCAGCGGACTGTCCAGTCCGCTGACTGCGTGGTGCCGGATGCGGCGCCATACACTCGTGGAATAAAGCGCTATCTTCCCGCATATATTGCAGTGAAGGAATTTCTTGTCTTCAGTTGCCTTGGAGTCGAGGCTACTACAACCGATAGGTCCATAAGTTCTGGACCTCCACCTACACTTTGGCGCGGGTGGTATGTGCATGCCGTGGGACGAAGTTTCAACTTCGTCTGTTGTTGTTATTATCAACATGCTTCACCTGCGGCATATTAAAGTCGAAAGGCTTCTGAGCCCTTCGACTAAATCCGGCATGCGATGTAGCCGATCGCAGACCGAATTTTTCGCGGATGCTTTGGTGGATGCCGGTAAAGACTCTGCTTGACGGGACCGTTCCGTCCCTTTTCAAAAGCAGTGACCGAAATTTCTGGAGGCACTGGTTCGTATACCATATTTAAGAGCAAATATTGTATCTTCTGAGAGTGAGCTAGAAGGTAAAGCTTACCCTGACGCAGCTCCATGAGCTCGTGTCAGCAGCTAAGTTTCATTACGGGAGCTTGAAATTGAGCTTTAGCTTAGCTTTTAATTCCTGATAAGTACGGAACGCGGTCTTTACTGGAGAACCTTTCGGAGATGGTTCGCTGAGGTAGAAGATGTCATCTCTGCGCAGAAGATTGTTTACCAGGTCAGCAAGCCGATTTTGCAACAACATGCCTAGGCGGGTGCGCCAGGGCATAGGCGATGAGTCGCTGTATCCGCGCCTTTATAACCGCAACGCTTGTCGAAGGCAATGGGGGTGGATGTCACAATATTATTGACGCGGGTTGTACCTGTGGGACGATGCAATGGCCTTTTAAAATACTTATCATCTCGCGTGCTTCCTCGGAGAATTTACCTTGGAGCATGGTAATGACAACGGACCCCACGTCCGCATCATTTCAACAACAACCTCCAAGCTACGTAGTTGAAAGTGAGGGTAAGGCTCCCTCACTTGCAAAGGGGAAACCGCTCATCACCCTAAGGGTTAAGCCGGATGGAAACGATGTCTACATGCGCACTTCGTTCGACACAGGAGCGTCGAACAATTTCGTTAGAGCCGAGAGTCTAACGTCGTTGGATTTCGTGGACGTAAATACTCCACGAAGTATTTGTCAGTCCGGTTGGCAACAAGTTCGACCGTTACTATTCGTAAGGAGTCCGGTTCGGACACACTTCGAGATGGACGAGCTGTCGTTCGAGTACGAATTCACCGTCCTCGATTCAGACAAGTTCGATGTGATCTTGGTCATCCCTTTGATGTCCAAGTATAAGCCAACGATCGACTGGGTAAGCCTGTCGACCGACTGCGGAGGATCCACAGGTACTGATCACCCTGTGCGAAATCGGGTTGTATTAGACAATACAACCGCATCGACGGACAGTCTGGTGAAAAGCGATGTACCTTCCTCTGACAAGAGCTCCCGCAGGTTTCGTCGTTTTATCACGCAAGTTTGTGGGGCGCTACCTGCATGGTATTTGAGTGGTAGTCCTGAATATCTTAGACTAATCCTAACGTTATGCTTTGGTCCTATTTGAAAATATGCGTAATTACGCAGGACGCCTGATTAGCTCTAAATAGGCGCCGCCTTTGACGGTAGCATCTTCCGCTACATCCAGTTAAGCGAAAGGCTACACTCAGTCATCTAACCCAAATCAAATACCCCTCACCGTTCACCGGTAAGATCCCAAGACAGCTATGGCTCATGAGCAAAACCTACGCTTGCAGTATGGGTAATTTGGGGACCTGGGGTTTACATCCGTGGGCTTGGTACACACCTCAGGCAAAAGTTTAGTGTTGGAATTTGGAGTTTCACCGTCAAATTTACATTTTATTGTCAGGGTAACTATACCGGATAATTACATAATAACATTATACTTTTTGACAAAACGTAAAATGTTAGTATTTTTGGCACTGCGATATTTAGCTTCAAAGTCGCATTACAAATGTTGCAAAACGAATGAGACGACGCAGGAAACTACCAACGAATGTCGGTAAGAATAATGAGGTCTAGGAAGAGTGAAACTAATCACCGATGCATGAAGTAGGTTAGCGTTAATCACTTCTCAATATATACTCGACTTTAAACAAGTAATTTTGTTTGGTTATTCGTTTCTCTACTAGAGCATCTTCCAAGTCAAGTGGAATATTTACGCATATCGATTGATCCAGTTTCTTACTGATACAAATGGACGGAAAGGAATAGGTAATGATCCAAAAAGGTCATCACGTAAGCTCTGATGGAGAATTTGATAAAACGTCGGCTACATAGGGTGAACAAGGCGCTCAAATGGTCGATTTCGTTTATTCTGATGCCTTCGCGCAACTTGCATAGCAACGGTTATGATAGTGCTTTTGTCAATATGTCTGCAATCATGTCTTGCGTAGCACAGTATTCAGGATCAATATCTCCATTTTTCGATTTCCAAACTAGGTATTTCAACCTTATGTTAATATGTTTTAGTTTTGAAAAAGCAACATTTTCCGAAAATTTTCTTGACTGCCGCTAGGTTGTCAATGAAAATAATCATTGCTTTTGCAATATCCGAACCGATTTCCTTCCGAGTTTCGCAATGACCTTGCATTTCAATCTCCACTTTCGAGGCTGCGGGAAATTCCACTTCTATTGCTGATAACGAGACACCGCCCTGCTTCTTGCAGATCCAGCTCACGATGATATTGTTTACCTTGATGATGCCTCCCGTAGTCGATTTTCTGTCTTCTTTTGGAGCTGTGTAGTCTACATCGCTAAATCCATCAATAACGAACTTGTTTTCTTGATTCATTCCAATTCCCATGTGGAACTTGATATTTTTGTTTCTTTCAGATATTTCGCAATCTTCTTTGCTATGTTCCAGTCGACTTCTGTTGGCGCGTAAATTTGTCGAGTTACCTTGTGAGCTGCGAGCGATATGTCAAGTCGAGTGCATCTGTATATCAATAACAAAGCTCTCACGAGAGACTGAAACCCTTGACGGACGGTATCGGTTTTTTATAATAAATTAAAACATTTGCTCGATTCGAGGTTCAGGTCTTCGAATCCGTTTCCGATGGGTATTTCGACTGGATTCACGTCTTCTAATCGCGAAAATCATACAGTAAATTTCCAATCATGACTTCTTGGCCTAGCGTTTAGCCTTCATTCTTGTCGATTTTCACCCGCATTCCAAAAATTTTTAGTAACCTTTCCAAGGTTTTTAATTTCCAATACAGTCATCAAGTCAAAATATCATCCACGAATTTTTCATATGTTCCAGTGGCAAGCAGATTGTCAACGTAAACTCCGACAACTGCGGTTCCATCTTCGTTTGTCTTAAAGGCCAGGCACATGCCGGTTAGGCTTTGGTTTAAACTTAAGTCCATTATTTGGAGTGCAACAAACGATTTCAAACTCTTCCTGCTTGCTTCAGTCCGTAGAGAGTTTTTGCAACTTTAACATTTTGTTCTTGATCGATCCTTCATCGTATCATCTCGCAACAAGATCCATGCCCTCCGGGATGTTAAGATATATGTTCGGTTTCCAATGCTTTAACATAAGCATTAGGAATATCTTCATGCTAGGCGCCTACTTCCCATATCATGGATAGTGCCAAGGTTAATTTGCCGGTACCCATTTCTGTAACAGCAGCGAAAGTCAAATTGTAGTCGAGACCGAGCCTCTGTTCATTTCCACATGCAACCAGGCGTGCCTTGTGCCGTTCTATGTTTCCATTGTGGTCGATCTTTGTCTTGAAAACCCATTTTGTGTGTAGTGGGCGACAGTCGCTCGGCTGGTCCTCAATTTTTCAAACGTCGTTTCTTTTTAATGCTTCAATAGCTTGATTAACCGCATCAATTCACATAAATCTGTTTATACTCTTCATAGCTTGACCAAAATTTCGGGTCGTGGTGAACCCCTTCGAAGATGGTTCGCAGAGGTGGAAAATGGCATTTCTGCGCAAAAGATTATGGACCCGCGGTCACAAGCTTATTTTTCCACCACATGCCTGGGCGGTCGCGCCAGGGCATGGGCCATTAGCCGCAGATCCACTGATGAATCTGCGTTCCTGACGTATCAGGAATTGGAAGCTTAGCTGAAGCTCATCTTCGAAGCTTTAGAAATGGAGCTTAGTTGCCGCGAAGAGTTTATGGAACTCAAGCAGGGCAAGCTGAGCCTACATGCGTACGCTCAGAAAATACAATATTTGTAATCAAATATTGTATACAAGCCGGTGCCCCCTGCCATGCAGGTCACTGGCTTCATGAAGGGACTGAATGACGGTCCCATCAAGCAGAGACTTTATCGGGTTCCCCCAAAGACTCTGAGGGATGCTATAGACCAAAGCATCCGAGAGGAATTCAGCATGCGTTCAGCAGCAACGCATGCTGGGGTTAGTCGAAAGGCTCAACAGCCTTTCGACTTTAACATGCCGCCAGTGCAGCATGTTAATAATAACAATTTCTCGAACAGACGAAGTTCACAAATCGTCCAGAGACACCAAAACCCGCGCCAGAGCGCCGGCGGAGGAGGTCCAGAACCGATGGCCCTATCGGTTGCAGTTACCTTGACACCGTGGCAACCGAAAAATAAGAAGTTTCTTCGCTGCAATAGATGCGCAAAGATGGGCCATTACGCCCATGAATGCATGGCGCCGCAACCGGCGCCACGCAGTCAGCGGACTGGACAGTCCGCTGGCTGGCGACATCAACAGGGGCAACCCTCTGTTGATGCAAAAAACGTGAACAACCAGTATGGGCGGGGTGCCCTACTGGACGGGTTATCTCACATGCCGACATCGGGCATGTGAGGATAATAGCCCCAGACGGAACTATGTCCTGTCAGCATGTGCAGGGTGATAGGAAACCTCTCAACACCCTGGAGGTTAAGCCGCATGGAAACGATGTCCCCATGCGTGCTCTGTTTGACACAGGAGCGTCAAAAAATTTCGTTAGAACTGAGGTTCTAACGTCGTTGAACTTCTTGGAGATTGAATCTCTACGAAGTATGTTGTCAGTCCGGTTAGCAACAGGTGCAACCGTGACTATACCAAAGCGTGTGATTCGCTCACGCTTCGAGTTAGACGAACTATCGTTCGAGGACGAATACATCGTCCTCGATCTTGACGACAAGTTCAATGTTATCTTGGGCATCCCTTGGATGTCCAAGCATCAACCAACGATCGACTGGGTTAACCTGTCGATCGACTGCGGCGGTCTCACAGGATCTGATCACCCTGTGAGTAATCCGGCTGTATCTAATGATACAACCGCAGAGTCAGAC
Source organism: Sclerospora graminicola (assembly GCA_001887855.2). Classification (NCBI taxonomy): domain Eukaryota; phylum Oomycota; class Peronosporomycetes; order Peronosporales; family Peronosporaceae; genus Sclerospora; species Sclerospora graminicola. Next base: position 12,934 of record MIQA02012083.1, on the reverse strand, counting down.
AGTCTGGTGGGTAGCGATGGCACCACCAGGTCTGATCCGACTAGTTCAGCGGATAGTACACCCGCTGATCAAAGTCCAGAAGGGCTTACACACGCAATGACTCGTAATGTGTGCAACACGGGTGAAAAACACCTCCGTGTTGAAGTTACTACGACCAATGACGGTCGTGGTATCGAGAAGTTATACACGGTGGGAAACACCCACCGTGAAAACAATGAAACCGTCACAGATGTAAATATCTTCCGTGTCGAAAATGAAGAACTCACGACTGAGAGCAGTCGTGAGCATGTAGAAAGGGTAAACAGTGGTCACCATGTTGATGAGGCCTTGCATATGGGTGATAACGATCACCGTGCCGCAGAATAGATCAGACGAGTGCGTCTGATTATGTGGACGAGTCCGTCGAGACGATAAACATCTTGACGCAGACAGAAACTGGATTAGCTACCCAATCTCTAACCCTCGACAACCCCCCGAACTTTGGTTCGAAGGTAATGGCTCTTCCAGCCTTGAGCTGGAAGAAGTTTGTGAAGAATTTTGCACGATGATCAGATCGATCAGATCTGTCATCGTTGCAACAGACGATGTTGTGGATATTTGTTCACGAATATCCACACTGCAGGCAGATGAGATAAGGAACGAGACCGTTCCCAATAAATAAACCAAAGTACAGTGCTTTGTAGCGCAGAGGTCGGAGTCGCTTAAATCGACTTCCCCATATTATGAGGTAATTTGGGAATACGCTGACGTATTCCCAGAAGAAGTACCTTGCAAGCTTCCTAAAGATAAGGTAACTAAACATGAACTAAGCTCGAGACTGATCTCGTGCCTGACACAAAGTACTATGTCACTCGACAATGGCCATTACCGCGTGACCAGGTCAAGGCGATCGACGACTTCTTTGAAACTCGTCGCAAGGCGGGACATGTGCGGGAGTCTACCTCATCGCACTCCAGTCCCACCTTCTGCGTGAGAAAGTCCACCGAAGGGTGGTGAATCGTTCACGCTTTTAACAAGCTGAACGCAGCCACGGTACCAGCACAGACGCCGATACCGCGGAAGGATGTCATCATTGATGGCATGAGCGGGAGCACCGTTTTCAGTGCTCTCGCTTATAGGGATGGTTTCTACCAAATCCTGATGCGCGAGAAGGATATCCTTCTCACGGCGGTAAGCACTCCGAGCGGTATGCTTTGGGAGTGGCTTGTGATACCACAGGGGCTTCGAAATGCCCCAGCCACATTCAATCGATTCGTCACGCATCTATTGCGCCCGGTGCGAGAATTCGCACCGAGCTACTTCGACGACGTGTTCATCCACAGCATGACTGAGCACGGTAAAAGCGATGTAGATGTTCATAAAGAACATCTACGTCGGGTGTTAAAGCTTATGCGTAAGCATAAGCTCTATGCCAATATAAAGAAGTGCACCTTCGGTGCACCTGAGTTACCCGTTCTTGGCTCTTTCGTGCGCAAAAACAAGGTGCGGCCTGATCCAGAAAATATCAGGGTGATTGTTGAATGGCCTACGCCAAACAACGTCAAGGATCTTCGAAAGTTCCCTGGGTTCGCTACATATTTGCACAAGTATTCGTGCAATTATGCTGGCCTCATTCGACATCTTTCTCCATTACATAAAGATGTTGAATGACACTGGGATACCCAGTGCCAAAACGCTTTCGATGCAGTCAAGCGAAGCTTGAATGAAGCGCCTGTCTTGGCTACAGCCGATAATGAGCGACCGTTTCACGTCGTTTGCGACGCGAGCGGTTTCGCCATTGGTTATGCTTTGATGCAGCACGATCACGATGATCGTGATCGCGTGATATTCTACCAAACGCGTCAGTTGCGCCCAGCCGAGCGCAACTATCCAGTGCATGACAAGGAACGCCTTGCCATGAAGTATGCAC
>MIQA02012083.1:0-10931 GCA_001887855.2 Sclerospora graminicola | reverse complement strand
GCGATTACTACTGGCGTAACCAGTATAAATGGGTATGCAAGTACGTACGCGCTTGCGAGATATGCCAGCGCGTAAAGCCTGCGCACTGTGCGCAGGCTCCCCTCCAATCTCTACCGGTTCCGACAGAGTGTTGGAAGTTCATTTCCATGGACTTTATATTCGGTCTTCCGCCCGATCATAGTCGGAAGACTAAAATAGTGGTCTTTGTAGACCGTTTCAGCAAGATCGTTCATCTTGCTGCAGTGTCAGCGAATGTCACTGCCGCGCTAACAGCGCGGATATTCGTTGACACGGTATTCCGTTTACACGGAATGCCGGAAAACATAGTATCAAATCGAGATCCGAGATTCACAGGACGTTTCTGGCAAGAAACGTTCTCTTTTATCGGGTGAAGATGTCAACTGCGGACCATCCGGAAACGGATGGAACGCGTTAGCCACGTTGTAGGAGACATGCTGCGTTCATACGCGCATGCCTTCGAGCAGTGGAGTGACGTTTTGCCACTCACTGAGGTTGCGATTAATAACTCGGTGCATGTTTCGACAAAGCATACACCGTTCTACGTGAATGCCTTAAGGCATCCACGAACCCCAGCTGGTACGCCAAATCTAAATGGGAGAGAGACCCGCTCAAATTTTGAGGGAGTCGATGAGCAAATGGCAACTTGCAAAGAGACTGACGAGTCTTCTACTGTTGACAAAGTAGAAATTGAAGCAGCTTCAGTTGATACTGAAACTGCCTACGAAGAATATGTGTCTGCCGCAATGGCTGCCGACAATGAAAACAACCCATCTACTGCTAAAAAAGCAGTAGATGAATTCGTATTACAGCAACAAGATGTAATACGTTACGTGAAAGAGGCACTTTCTTCTTCTTTTCAAAAGCAGAAGCAGAATGTAGATAGACAAAATTGAGGAAAAAAAACAAATTCCTTTCAAAAAGGTGAATTCGTTCTATTATCTACAACAAATTTTCCTACACATGCAATAAGCAACTTCCCTACACGGAAGTTGCTCCCTAAATTCATTGGACCCTTTAAGGTCCAACGTGTTAAGGGGAATGCCTATACATTAGACATTCCCGCGGTCATGCGCCTCCATCCAACGTTTTACGTTGGGGGGCTAAAGCCGTACCGATCGTCTACGTCTTCGGACGAGACGCATCGCCACGGCGAATGCCGTGTACCTTCAAGTCTCCCAAAAGAGACTTGTAATCGGTTTCCAACCAATTGTGGGAAGTCTGGAGAGTGTGAACCTCCGACTTCAAGCGGTCAATCACGACCAGCAGAAGATCATTCTTTTGCTGAAGGGCAACGTGAGCGCCCGAAGTGTCGTGAATCTCTACACGAAGGGAACGATATGTCTTCACAGAGTGAGACATATCACCGCTCAGATCAGAGCAGTGTCTCTCGAGCTTGCAGAGCCGTGAACCATGCTCCGCAACAACGACGGCAAGGGAACTACCAGCCCCCGTCGCCCCTGATTGATAATTAGGGAAATTGGCGTTATATTCTCGAGCGCTTGATTGCGAAGCGCTCGGCTCACTATAAGAACGGGGAGCGTACTGAGTACTTGGTACGCTGGTTGGGGTATTCCCAAGAGTTTGACTCTTGGGAGCCGATCGAGGTTCTGAGGGCAGACACCCCTGACCTCCAGAAGGAGTTTGTGATGGACACTTCTCCTAAAACACGTACGAAGCATCAACACTTAAGTGTTGATGCACGGGGATCATCAACACTAGGTGTTGATGAGTGCAAGGTATCAGCATCAGGCGCTATACATTAAGCGCATCAATTAGCCCTTAATCAGAGTGGGTACTGAGTAGCCTCGGTATCCCGCAGCTCCTTTTCGTTCAGCCAAGGGGCTCCCCTTGGACAACAAGGACAAGTCATATGAAAAGGAATACCGCAAGGAATTCCTTCTTTGATGCAGGTAAAATGAAAAAAAAAAATCATTTACCCTGTACGTGAACTCGCTTCACGTAATCATCGGAACCTTTGTTGTAGTTTTCAACAAAGGCATTCCAACTTTGGGTCAGGACATTCTTATCATCCCTGTTCTTCCGCGTCCCTTTTCGGTTCGTATAATAACTAGCCTGAAAGATAAGGTCGATGAAGTACCGACGTCTATCGTCGGTACTCCTTTCGAAGTGGCGGTTGCAAATGTCTTCGCAATCACCAAGCGCGTTGATGTCAAACAACGAGTATTGGCAATCGCGCTTGCAATGCCCGCCACTGTCGGGCATCAACATCCATGCTGAAGTCCAAAACCCCACTTTGTACGGAACATGTGGTTCCGTACGACAAGATGACTCAGAAGTAGCGTATGCCACTTCTGCACGTTGTTTCTTGGCAGGTTGAGCGCCACCTGCCCTCCCAAAATCGTCATCTCGACCAGAAGAGTGTCGAGGTCCAGGAGGAGCTCGACAGCGTCAGAATCCACTTCGCCTTCGCTTCTCGGCAAAGAATTTCTAGCGAGCTTACGCTCGTTAGACCCCTCGCGGAGGACGGTGACGTCCTCATCCTCTTCTTCAGAGTTTTCGTAGAGTCTCCAAACACTGGAAAACTTTTCTTCGCCACCCGCCATTCGGCAGGTGTGAGTGTTTTAGATGTCGTGCTAGCGACATCCTCACGTCCCCCCTTGGACACTGGTTCCGCAGCGTCTAATACGAGAGACAATGGGTCTCTCGGCATTCCCTTCTCCGACGTTACATCAGCAGCGTCGGCATTCGATGATGTTGGCACCTCCGCATGTGATGCAGAGGTGGATGCTTGAGCAACAATTTCAGCAGCGCCCGTAAGAGCGCCGCCGCGTGTCTCGACCATTGAGTACTTCTGGTCGTTGATGGTTGTAACCAAAATATCGTTATGACCAACAAGTGCCACCATTCGATTGGCCAATATTAAGTTATATTATTGTCCAATCAATTTGAGTGGGGGTGATGTAATGGGGTACCATTACATAAGTGATATTTAAGTTGAAATATCATAGGTCAATTTCAGATTTGCTGTCTGAAATGTGAATATTGGATTATAAGTTATTATTTTCCACCCTGAGAAACAAATTCAGATCCAAATTTCGAATCTAAGAAGAGATCTAATAATAAGAGTATTATTAGATCAGTTTATATTGTTTATATGATTAGTTTAGATTTAATTATAGTAGTTAGTTCAAACCACTCCTAATATATTAACTCTTAAATTAACCGTCTTACAGCCACGTGTCTTGGATATATATTTACATATGCATCCGAGGGACTATTTAATCACTTAAATAGTCCATCGTTAAGTTTAATACCAATTAAACTATTGAGGAACAAATTACATTTGTTCCTAACCAATTGCACGCTTCCTCACTTGCAATTAATACAGTGTAAGCCAGTAATAGCTAGCCTTTTTGGTGGACACTAGGGCGAAAAGTTAAAAGTTCGTCGAATAGGGAAACGAAAGTTAGGACTAGGGGAAGCTCCTGGGCGGAAATCTTCACCGGGGAGCAGGATTGGCAATATACTTTTGAAGTTTGTATAGTGCGACGGCTGGACCGGGAATAATCGATGGCCAGCTTAACCAAAGACAACAAAGGGGTAAATCCAGTCGTGTATGTGATAGGGAACCCAAATGACACCCCACAATCTTCCACAGTAGGCCAAAACGTTACCACACTTTCCAATAGAGATAAACTGTGTTCAAAACACGGTCGACTTAAGTTAAGTATACGCAACGCGGCGACTCCCGGTCAGGGGACTTCCGGTGGGTTACTTTATCCTTCCCCGGGAAAACCAATAGCAGCAAGAGGGGACCTTGTTAGCCCTCTGCTGTGAACCAATGAAAGCGACTTGCGTCTTAGAAAGCGAAACGTATACTGATTTTTATCCCTATATCCAATACAACATTTTGTGTACCCTACCCCAAATAGTCCGGCTGGATAGTTATGTGTTCTACCTGAAATAGCCCAGTCAGATGTCTTTTGTGTATCGTACACCAAACCATCAAGCTCCACCTGGATGCTCTTTTGTGTACTGTACACCAACCATTCAGCCCGCCTGGATACTCCTTCGTGTACCGTACACCAAATATCCGGCTTGACCTGGATAGCTATCCATCTAGGCCCACTTGGCCGCTGGCGTCAACTATTCCTTAGCTGCCCAGCATCCACTTCCGGCGTCCCATCCGTCTTCCACAAGCGCCCAGCCTTTTTCAGGATTCTTCGCACGCACATCCTTCAGACAATCCACCCCTTGGTCATCATCCATCAGCGGCCACCTGGCCCACCTGACCCGGACGACCCATTTCTTGCTAGCCCAATTACAAGTCCCTTGATCACGCCCATCTGGCTCGATTCCATGCATTGCACCGTCCTGCCGCTTGTGGATACACTCGGCAGCTGTCATCCAGCATCCACGCCCTTGGCCGGCATTTTTTGCCAATCAGAGGGCGCCCTCGGCCAGATGTATCTCATAACTGGCCGTTAAATAATTTCCAAGTCACTTCACCACAGCCGCCCCTGAGTCTTGTCGCAGCCGCACAACGGTTGGGGCACGATCTGACCTGACACAAGTCTTTTCAATCCCTTTCATCCACGCCCCGCTTTGGTACGTCTTCTGCCCAATTTTTTGCAATTTCAATTCAGCTGGTCTTCAAGCTGGCTTGAGGTCCCATACGCCTATACTGACCCTCTCTTCGATAGATTTCCAGTTCTGCAAGTCGACAAAGATAACATCTGTCGAGTTACTCTGGTCGACGATGACTCGCCTTCCAGCGGGGTGGAAATCGCGGGGCCACCGGATTCATCCCGTATTGCTGACCTGGTGCTATCTTCGACTGACATTGATACGGCACTCCGCATTCACGGCCATGTCTGTGGTAACCGGGACAGGTTAAGGGACACTGTCTCTTCCCTTCAGGCTGATCTTTGATCTAGTCAGGCCGATACCGAAATTCTAGCGCAGAGATGCGCGACCCTCTATGCGATGCTGGATCGCACTGAGCCTCGAATTTCTGAGCTAAGGTGTAGCCACCAGAAGGCCGCAGACGAAGAAACCCGTCTTCGGGCCATTGTAGGCCAGCTCACTGACGCCCTACAACAGGCCACTGCACCATCTGCCCCCACCTCCGAAGTGGCAGAGCTGGGAAAAAGAATAGACGTGCTGACGGCCCAAGTGGATAGTCTGGAACACATCCAGGCGGATTTGGTCAAAGCACTCGCCTCAGCCAACCGCCGAGCTGACGAAGCTATCGCCCGGAAATCCTCCTTGGAACCGAGTGATCTTCAGCGGCGGGTGGCTGATCTCGAAGACCAGGTCGCCAGCCTGACGAAACAGAGGGACCGTCGACCTCTTTAGGCTGCCAACCAAGAGTTAGTTCACCGCTCGAAACTTCAGCGTAAGTGATTCGCCCACTTCTATGTTGTCGTTCTGTTGCTTACAATTTGCATGGCCATGTTGCTTCGTAGTCCAACAATTGGAACACCTGAAGGAGCAAATCGCCGAAATTTCACAAACATCACAAGAATTGTTGCATCTTCGTGGCCGGTACCGCCAGGTGCCTCAAGAACTAGACGCCGCGCGGGATGACCGGGACCACCTGCGAGAATCCCAAGCTCAAGCTCTTCGCCATATTTCTTCTCTTAAGCAGCAGCTGCAAGAGGCCTACTCCAGGCAGCAAAGGCTGCGATCTGAGCATTTCAAAGTTCAGAAAATGTATCATGACGCTTGTGAGGAGTTGGTCCGGGCCGACAATGCCTACGCCACCCTGCTGGATAAGGAGGATCAGTTCAGGTCTCTTCTATGCGAACTTCAAGACCGACTCAAGGAGACTCGAATCCAGACTGCCCCCATCGTACTGGGTCCTTCGTGTGTGCGAGGCCATCTTGGTCGTCTTGGGTATGGTAGATCAATGGAAAGCCTCTCCGCCGAAACTGTCCCAGTCGCCTGCTTCGGCAGGATCGAAAACAGGAAAACGTACAGCCAGCTCTAATCCATCCCTGACCAGTTCCGATCCGTCTTCGATCACCCCCAAACGGAGAAAAAGGGGAGAGTCCTCCCTCTTGCACCAATGTTATTAGGGCAATTCCGCCAGTGATCGTGAACTTGAGTCAGACAGCGACTCTAATTCACTTACAATGGAGGCAGCCGGAGTATCTCCACTCGCTTCCTCCGCGCAACCTGGTTCTACACCTAACTGGCAATCCGGCTCAGGAGCAAACTCGCCATCCGGCTCGGGAGATGACTCGTCATCCGGCTCCAAAACAGGCTCTCCATTTGGCTCGGAGGCAGGCTCAGATCCATCCTCCAGTGAGTTTGGGTACGATGACGATGAAGACGAGGACTACCACAACCAGCAGGTGTGTGCCGCATTGTCCCGCTCCGCGCGGACACCCGACGTCGGCTCTTGAGTCCTAGTGACCGAACGGACTCTTATCCGGCTCTCGACCAGGTCATCGATTTACAGACCCCACCGCCCGCTGGGTTGGCTCCGGAGTGTACAAGACTGCCCATCCGTCTTTCCCTCCTAGCGCCACCGTCACTTCGACCATCCAGGACACATCCAATTCCGAGACAGCTAACATTTCCCAAGATTTTAGTAGGAAGACTGAGACGAAGAACGGAAAAACAGAAAAAGAAGGAACGGAGGAGGGGAACGATAAGGAAGAGGAGATTGAGGACGACATCCCCAAGCAGTGGTTGCCCCTTCAGCCTGGAAGAATTGAGAGAATCCTCCCCCAAGGGCTCAGCCAAAACTCGGCCACCAGTTCCGGCAGGATTCCGTTCCGAAACCAGGCCCAAGTTCTTCCGCTCCTGCGACGCCTCTTCCCAAGCATCCGCTTTTGTGGTTACTCGGTGGACGCTTCCTCGGTGAGGCGGATCGGGCCGCCATCCATCCTTGGCCGGTCGAGCAGCTAATAAACTTGAGTCTCGCCGATGTTTCCAGTTCCCAACTTGCTCACTCTTTATCCCGTCCACTTTCTGGGTATTCTATCCGTCTCTCATGTTGCTTCCACCAACGGCTTGGTGTCCCGGCTTGATGAGGTCAGGTTCGGTTGATAAGCTAATGAAGACTAAGCCTTGGGAAATCTTGGTCACCGAGATGCCAGATATGGGGCTTCCGTCCAGCCCGTGGTTCACCGACTTCCGACCGAAGCTCCTAAAATTCGTTGCGACCCATGTCCAGTCCATCTGGGAATCCACCCATCTTTTGTTCATCTCCGCGGAAGATCGGCGAGAAGATCTGCCCCTCATAATGTATTTCGCTGCCCGGAAGAATCGGCGTGGTCGGGCCTCCGATGCGTGGGTCCGTTTATGTGCGTTTGTCTTGGAGGGCATCAGGGATGGTGCTTGTGACCTGGACCTGTTCCACGCCCCTTTTTTGCTCCATCTGGCGAACCGAAAAATTGAACAGAGGGGAGGGTTGGCAGAGGGCGGAACGTGGTATCCGGGCCTAGGTGCTCCGGGTCGAACTACCTCCCTTTCCGAATCTTTGGAAGATATCGACCGGCAAGATCATTGGCGCAATCAATATCGAAACCGGCTCTCCGATCATCCCGGATTTGAGTGTCTCGGCTCCGCAACAAGTATAATCGCCCATAGTGATGGCCAACCTGACTCATTTTACCTTTTCGTTTTTGTTCCCAATTTAATATATCCGTCCATGCTTCTTGTATCCCTTACTCCATCCTTCACTTCGGCTGTTAACCCTGGTTGGTCGATGCCCGATCAGCTCAAGGTTTACTTAGAGGGACCTCCTGTCGTTACAGGGCGTCTCCTGGTCCGGCGGGGTCTGAATATTCGTTTCCCAATCCAGGTCGTCATACTCTTCTTCTCCAAAATGGCTGGATCCGGGTGGGTGGATTTCGCACTTGGCGGCTCGCCCAATAATCTCTGGCAGCCTGTTCATTTCCGCTAATTCACCTACCATACCCGGATCCGAAACTGTGCTGCCGATCTGATCACGCATGACCAATGTGGCCAAATGGTCTGCACTATTATTCCACTCTCGTTTGACATGTAACAATTTATGTTCCGGCCATTTTGCAGGGCCGACATAACCCGATCATTCAAAAGTCTTAGTCGCGGGGCCATCCAGTCAATCTCCCCAGCGATTTGTCGGTGGAGTCACCGCATATGATAATCCGCCCCTGCGTCTGGCCAGTCAGCCAATCTAGGCAAAGCAACAATCCTCTGTATTCCACCTCATTCACAGTTATGCCGGGCGTGAAATCCGAAGCAGCAGTGACCACTTTCCACTTGGGCAGCTTCCATAGGATGGCATTATAGGCACCTACTCCCTTTTTAAGCTTGCTGACCCGTCAAAGATCAGAACCATCAGTTCTTCTGTCGGTCCCACTGTTGGTGGCGGGAGTGTGATGGATTGTCGAGGCTGCTTCCGAGGCGCGATCGCTATCAGTGCTTCCTCCACTTCTGCCCTGGGGGTAATGCTGGCAGTCAGTGTGCCCAGTATTTCCTCTTCCCCTTTAGTACACTTAATCACTTCGAGGGACCACTGAGACACCAGCAGAGCCCATCATCTCCCAGCCGGCCGTCAATTCCATTCGCCGTCAGGAGCACGATAGGGTCGCCGTCTCGATAGTACTTTGATAGGCCGAGACACCAGCATAGTAATACACACGTCCAATATCCGCATAGATCCAAAAACTTCTTTTATCCACCAATCCGTAATTGACTTCATTAGCCTTCAGGGTCCGGCTGGTGAATGTCACGGGACAGTACACTCCATCATGATCTTGCACGAGAGCGGCTGAGATGGCCCACTTGTTAGCGTAGATGATGACCACGGGCACCTTATTAACATTAAAGTGCTTCAGTACTGGTGTGGTCGCCATCTTTGCTTTCAGCATACCGAATGCCACCATCGCCCTGGTCATGTGGTCATCTGGCTCGGCAGCACTGGAGTTGGGCAGCCGGCTGCCTGTCTGGGTGGACGGGGGCAGCATCTCATCGGACGAAACGGTTGGTCCGGGCAGCATATCATTTGCAAATATTGCTGGACTGGTCAGCATTTCTCCTTGCCGATCTTGCTCTCTCAACTTGTGGTAATCCACACACCCCCGTAGCTCATACAAAACAGCAGCAAAGACCGCGAAATCTTCAATGAAACGACTGTAATAACGTATTTTTTCGAACATAAGACCCTATTTGATTAGAAGACCTCCCTCGCTACAGTGACATGGGATGGAGGATGTAAGAAATAGAGAACCCATTTCGAATAGACAGCCGGTCTTTGGTGGTCATCGTTGCCTCTGTGATGATGGTCAACGTGTCTCTAGAATCACTGGCTCTGGTGCCAACGCTTCTTTAGCAAGCCTTCCACTCTCATTCTGAAACTTGCGATGGGGGCAGTTCGTCAGGGTTTTCGGGTGCACGAGAATGTGAAGGTGATCAAGTGGATCGAGAACGAGGGAGATGGTGTTCCCTCCCGTGCAGCGGTGCACTTTCGTGCTCAAGGCTGGGGAATCGACGCTCGCATGTGTCGTCGTTGGTGGGCGCAGCAAGAAGAGCTAAAGAAATCCGACAACCTGTTGTTTCGTGTGCCTGGTGGTGGTAGGCCACCGATCCTTGGTGGGCTCGAGAACGAGCTGCTGGACCTCATCACGGAGTGCCGTCTACTGAAGGAGAAGGTGTCACGTCACTGGATTGCTCAAGCCGCTGTCAGCATGGGTATCACGGACTTCGTCGCCTCTGAGACGTGGGTTTCCAACTTCATGCGACGCAACAATCTCTCGCTTCGCAAGGTCACCAACTTGACGGCGCTTTCGGATGATGAGCTGGTCCGCCGTGCAGTGGCCTACATGAAGTTCGTGCAAGCCGAGCTCGCTGAGCTCGATCTAGAACGCACTGTGCTCATCGATGAGACTGCCGTCTACTTTGAAGATCCTCGCCGTCATACCGTTGACCTTAGTGGTGCCAGACACGTGGTGATCAAGTCGACCGGCTTTCAGTCGATGCGCATTGCGGCTATTCTTGCTGTCACGGCTGCTGGTAAGAAGCTACCACCTACTCTCATTTGGAAGGGCAAGACTGGAGGGATCTCGATGGTCAATGGCTGTCATGTTGCCCATCAGCCTCGAGCATGGGTGAACCAGGATTTGCTGATCAAGTGGCTCGACCTCGCTTTTCCGCTGCTCTGGATCGGCCAGAAGAAGACCGTCGTCTGGGACTCTATGCGAGCCCATATTGGGCGTGATGTCAAGGCTCATTGTGCCAAGCGGCAGATCAGCATGACAGTGATTCCTGGTGGTCTCACCCCCTACCTTCAGGCGAGTGACATTGGCATCTACAAGTCGTTCAAGGACAAGATGGGGCCGCTGATTGACGCCTGGAAGCTGTCAGATCAGGTCGAATATACGCGTGGCGGTAACCTAAAGCAGCCATCCATCAACATCGTGACGGGCTGGATTCGTCAAGTATGGCAAGCGGTGTCACAAAGCGTCATTGACTTGTCGATCATACGAGCAGGGTTCTCGTCCCAGCTCAACGAGTGGCACGTTGCCCGCCACGACGTCTACGGTGAACGGTTCCGAGAGGCATGGCGAGATGCTGATTCTTTGCCTACGGATGCCAGTGCGCTTGACGCCGAAGTTGATGAGGACGAGGGAGAGCTATGCGATGCACCTGATGATATCTCACTCATTGAGCCATAAAGAGAAAGCTTGTAGCAACCCTAACCACAGTAAAAGACCAGCCGCCTGCAGTGACCGTGTGCACCAACACAACAAATTATACTTACCACCTTCTTGTGACACTGGATCTGGAAACACAATCACAAACGTAAAATTTGTGCACACGGCCACTGCAGACGGGGGAATTGAACCCAGACCAGCTGACTGGATTGGGCGAGTCCAGCCAACTAGCCCAAATTCTATGCCCAAAAATAGAAGACCCGTTTCAAATAAAGAACCGATGTCACTAGTTTTTAG
>MIQA02012081.1:27453-38662 GCA_001887855.2 Sclerospora graminicola | reverse complement strand
AACAGCCGCGTAGACTACAGTGAATGGAGTTTAAAGTATCAGCATCGGACTCAGCATTCGACTCCAACGTGCGTGCCAGTGCTAGTACTGCCTCCGTGGAAGCTCGACTAAGCGTCACCACAGCTTCTTTTACGGCAGAAGAGTTATAACTTGCAACAGAGCAAACGATCTGCTGCACCATTGCCACTGAGCGCACAACTGCAGTCCGCGCTTCTTCAGTTGTATGTAGAAACACAATACCAGTCGTAGCGAATTGCACGATTTCCGTCATGTGCTGGCCATCCTCATCTTTTCCAACAAAGTCACGACGGGATTCCGTGGTTCTAGAACCAATGCTTACAGCACGGGCATGTCGAGTGTGTTCGGTTACATCGCACAGTTGACAAACGACTTCTGTTGGACATAACCACGCCTGAGCCACGGTATTAAAAAGCGTAGCGCGTAGCTTGTCTCCATCTGCTTCGGAGCGACAGATTTTGCGAGCAAGATCCAAATTCTCGAGGGATAAACACGAAAACATTGCTTTAATAGCCACAACTTGAGCAGGCCCGGAACATCGTTTACTTGCCAGTATCAGTGTCTCCACAGCAGTCATCAACAGAACTGAAAAGTTAACAGATGAAGTACCACTTTGTTTAAGTCGGCTATTCGCTATGGCCCTCAGTAGCAAAGGAAAGCTACGAAGAACAGCAGGCAGCTCACTCTCATCCTCCATTCGATCTCGAGCGTTTGCGTTGACATGAAAGACTGCACTAGACAATAACGCTAATGACCATTGAGGTATGTTGCCTCCCGTAGAGCAGCACAAAGAGACCGATTTCGGCATGTAGACTTGCAACACTGCCATTGCATTCACGATCTTTGGCCAGTATCGTTTGTAAAGCTCACGAAGTGTTTTGGAAGTGGAGAATGCAGCAGCCAAAACAGTTGTAGCCACTTGGCCCACCGGTGGAAGTGGCATTTGAAGAGCTGGCAAGACGATTGACTCGTCAGCCCGCAATGCTGCACTTGTCCCGGCATCAAACTGTGCCCACTGAGCCGATCCTTGCATTACAACACTGTAACAAAAGGTCACATCAATCCAGCACTTAAACAAATACTCGGTGGTTCCAGACAATCCGTTTGTCATCGCCTTCACAAGTGGCGATATGGCAATTGCTGTGGCTTCGTCATCGCGTGCATCTTTTTTGGCAATCGCTTCAGTGATACTTGCCGTCAAGAGCTCGCTAATTGAGGCCAAGTTCGCAAGCGAAAGGGAATTCCGTGTGATCTCATCTCCTATAAAATGTGCGTGACCATAATCGTAAGTCATCACTGCTCTTAAAATGCGTCCCAATCCCACCTTATCTTGTATTATATGTGCTGAAATACAGGCACCAGCGATACAATGAGCTTCAAGAAATAGTGGCGCGTAGAAGTATGTCCTTTCGATCCTGTCACTTTCAGTTGTGGCAGTCATCAAGGTAGGCTTGACTTGGACTTGGTTGAGGGCGTGGCGAACAGCTGACGAAATTTGAGCACGATATGGGTCTAACAAATAGGCATCTCCTGATGCCACTTCGGGATCACGAGCAGACGCAAAACTTTTTACCAATACATTAAGCAATTGAAGACCAACACATTGAAACATGAGCAATTCGTTTCCTTCTGCTGATGTCGTCGTGACTTGGCACGCGAGGGTAACGAACTCGTCCACATACATACACAGAAAGTTTCCGGCGCATATGGTGGTAGAAGCAGAACGGGCTGCACGGGCTGATAGCACCTCAAAGTAATAGCGACGCGCCGCAATAAGATCAAAATGTAGTTGCTTAAGCTGACGCATCTCAATCGCCTGAGGGGGGCTTCTCGCCATCACCTGCATCACACGAAGTACGCATTCCACCGCGAAATGGCGAACTTGGCGCGAAAGCGGTGGCATCAGAGCCACGAATTCACCAACGCTTGCCTTTGTCATTCGCCACGTGTTCACTTGGGCAGCAACAGCTGCGGAGGTTAACGAACTTGGATCAGTTTCATGTATATCCATCACTCGAGTGGATGACGATGAAAACGTATCCTCATCCCCTGATTGCTCGAAATTTGCTGGCATGGCCAGTGGTCCTTTCGGGCTCATCATGAGGTGTTCTTTACTCACACCGGCAATTGTACTAGCTGATTCGCCAATTGCAATACTACGACACAATAAAGCCCACAAGCACGGCTCAGCGCCTTCATGGTCTCTGCATTCAATATCCAGGAGCGCCAAGGCTGTGTTCCGCAGCGCGTTAATACTATTTCTTTGACTGAGTGCAGAATCTGCAAAGGATAGTACATCCCACATACCATGTAACCCTGGCAGATAATTCCACAAAAGCTCGTTGTACTCAACGTGAAGAGCTGAGAAGAGAAGACAAAAAAGGTTGTGGCGGCGAATCAACGTCGGGTCCCTTTCCACTAGTGTGCGAATACACGACAATCCAACATGTTGTAAAATACTCCGACTCCATCCGTTTGTAAATACGCCGACATTTACAAGACCATTTTGCACGAATGGCTCCCCCAAAGCTTTCAAGGTCAAGGCAGAGCTATGGTCTGACGGCGACGGTGAAAGTAGATGCCCTGATGTTGGTGGAGTTACAGAGTTGAGTAAAGCTGTGTCCGATATGATGCGCAAAATATACATTAAATCTGCACATTGAAAGCGGGAGGGCGCAAACACGACCACTTGTTCTAAGAAACGTAGAAACTCCAACTCGACTCGAGCATCACCGTCTTGGCGAAGAAACAACCAGAGAGAATAAAGTTGATCCAGACGATCACTCGAACCGTCAAGCTCTGGACCGAGAGCTGCTACCACATCGTTAATAATCCGTCCCAGCGCCACTTTTGCGCTAATTTGCCATCGCAAGTTGCATTGATTAACCTTGGAATAGGCAAAACCTGCCAGTACGTGAGCTTTCATCAAAGAGAACGTCGAACTTACATATTGCTCGTAATCCCCTCCAGTAGAATTGGCGGATTCCAAAATAATGCCCCACGAATGTAAAATCCACGTGCGTAAGGGTTGAGAACACACACATGTAAAGCGTAAAATGAGGCCGGTGTCAATAGAAATGCGAAAGCCACAAGCACGCTTGATACAAGCTAAGGCAAAAGCTGCTCCAGCTGACACGATCGACACGTCTAGATCACTGCTAGAGCCAGTTGTCGTGTTAGAGGCTCCCTGTGCCAGTTTATCACCTACCAAGCGTTTCTCAAGCTCGATTATTAACCCTTTGCAATGGTCTTCCCCAAGAAGCAAGGCTAGTGTTCCCAAAGCCTCCCCTGCGCCACGACGGACTTCTGCGTTTTCACTAGAAATCAGGTCACATAACATAGTTTGTATTTGAAGAGGCCATGACGTAGCCGAAAGAGACGTAAATAACGTTGGTGCTGCCCCGGAGGATTCGAGACGTCTTGCTTCTGCAATGACAGCAAACAACAACGAGCACACATTGACTTCACAATCCACACGTAAATCGGTCAGAGCTCCAGCATAATGTTGAAGGCATCGTAGTTGTAAATCTTCCGGAATAAAGTGAAAAAGTCGGCCAAATAGAACAATACTTGCATCGACGAGTCGAACGTCAGTAAAAGGGCTGTAGCAGACTTTTGTTGTTGACTCATCCAGCACGTATTTTTCAGCAACGGATCTCCGAAAAATGTCCAAATATTGGACCTCAAGTTCGGTATCTGTTAAGGGGTTTTCCTGCTGCAGGAAACTAAGCACATGATTCAGCTCCTTCGAGTACAGCGGGGACGGGTAATCACCAACTTCCAAACGCGAAAGAGTTACGATGTCCAGCGTGTTGTCGTCCGAAGATAAAACACTTCGCAAATACGTCGATTTTGCCGGTACCTGTGAGGAATGACGGAGATTAGTCAGCGCCTGAGCGGTAGTGGACTCAGCAATCAAATCCAAAAGTACGATGTACGAATCACTGTAAATCGGTGGGAGCATTGAAAAACAATGAACAATCCACCCCATTAGACGATACCTAGCAAGTTGACCTCGACGCTTAAGAGGTTTACTGAGTGTGTCTTGCGTTGCTGTCAAATAAACGTGCAGCACATGGTTCGCAAGGAGGTTTACGTCGTTCTCACGGTCTATTGCAAGATCCTGGTATTTCGACAAGAAGCTGCTTAAAGTAATTGCAGCAGCTTCAATTCGCAATAGCTCGAGAGACGATTCGCGACTGTGCAACACACTTGATTTGAGCCAGAGATTTAAAAGCTTCCCCAAATTCGCCTTGAACCACTGGTCACAGTTAATCGACACAAGACTTGATACCAGCGTCCAGCCAGCTCGCGTGCAAGTTAGCCAGATACTATCTGCACATTCATTGAGAAACTGGCTCTCAACAAGCTCCTCGGAAATGATAAAGATATCGTTCATAATCGTTTGGGATATCCCTTCTTTGGATTCAATCTCAATGGCACGGAGAATGTGCACAATGGCGGCGGATTTACCTTGGATTGCATATAAAAGAGTCTTACTTTCGTTTCCTCCATCTTGACCACCGCCTGTCTTCTCAGCAATCGTTGACTTTTTAGAACCTTCAACATCTGAGCCTCCACGCATTAAGTACTCTGCTGTATCCCGAAGGCCGTGAATACATTTTATTAGTACATGTTCAAGCTGGTACGGAATAGCAATAATTAGAGAGGCTAACGCGATCGCAGCTTGGAAACGGACACTTTGCTTTTCGTGGCATATGAGATCTTGAAGTATATCACTTGCATCGAGCGCACGCGTTACGGATGCCTCGCCCAGCGACTGGAACAAATGACTCACCTCCACCAGAACGGACAATATCTTGTGGTGATTTGGCTCTGAAATTTGATTTTCACCTTTAAGTCTTTGCAGATAGACACCTAACAACAATTCTTGTTGACGCTCTGTTAGACACCCACATAGTCCATTACGCAGCACAAATCCCACAGCGTTACGCGCCCGCGTCAAGTCTCCATGATCAAATGGATAATCAAGAATAGCAAGCGTGGCATTCATAACATCGCGAAGCTGGTTCTCAGCAATTGAGTCAGGAGGAAGGCGCTCAAACATGCTGGTCAAAGCAATTGAAAACGAGGCCAAAATGCCTCCATAACTCTGGTTCCGATTACTCGAGATGTACTTGCTGGTCACCATCTCTTTTAAATGAAGGATCACGTCGGCAATGGTCAAGAAATTGACTGTGGCGGTTTTCCGGCGAGAAAGCGATGATGGCAGATTGATCGATGTCATTCCAGGAACGTGCAATTTAAATCCTGTCTTCGCTTTACCAGTTCCAATCCCATTGTTTGAAGGCGTGTCGGACTCAACTGAAGCCTTACCGCTAGCATCCTCGTCATTAGTTCCCAAAGAAGGCGTGATTGTACTATTTGAGTCACTTCCGACCGAATGTATTTCGGTTTCTCCAGACGAAGATGTTGCGTACTTGGCAAAAACAACGCCGACAACCACCGAGAACGCTCTCCTAGCTTCGGGTGCAATATCGTCCATTCCTTTAGCCGCTATTTGCAGTATTGAATCAAGGGAAACGCTATACGTGTTGGCACTACTGCCTCCACCACTTGCTCCGGCTGTCGTTCCAGTAGTATTACTAGCCCCGCCATTTCCGCTCGCATTGCCACTTCCGGCTCCCATGCTCCCTCCAGCTCCAGAACCTGCGGATGATATTACTGAAGTCAAAGTCCGCTCTGCCAATACAAGCAACAACCTCGACGCTGCGATCCGAACTTCTGGTACTTTATCTTGGAAGCTTTTGTTTACAATCTTAAGCGCTTCTGGATGGAACGATATCAGTCTCATCGACTCACCGTCTAGTGCATGGGCTGCACTTTCAAGAAGACACTGTTTCATATAATAATCCGCGGCACGGATGTTTTTGTTTGTGAGCGTCATTACGTCTGGCAAGAATTGCAGGGCTTCTTGCAGCTGCAGCCGACACACCACCATGATCAGTGAAACCTTGATATAAAGGGGCGAATTCTTGGACATAAGCGTCTCATTGATGGATGAGACCACCGAAAAATCAAAGCAGCGAACCAGCATGTCACACACGAGACGGTGTACACACTCAGACGTGTTGGCACTTGAAGAAGACAGCGAGACGCCTACTCCGCTACCTGCAAGTCCCGCACCGGATCCATTTGTGTGGCTACCACTGAAAACAATTAGAGCTGCCAGAAGAAGCTGAAATAGCGCCGCATTGCTCTTGCTTGATCGTTTTTTCGGGGGTGTGGGGTTCGTCAAAAGCTCCGGTTTCCAATAACGATGCATCGCGATCAGTGCCTGTACGAGCTCCTTCAACTGCACTTGTTCCTGTGCAGCATTGCCTCCACCAGCGCGCATGGCTTCAACCGCAGCGGCAAGCCGCCGAGCCGCTCCCTTCATTTCAACTCAGTGCGGGGAATAGAGTGATGGTCTTTTTTCTCAAAAAAAGGTACTGTAGCATACCGTATTAGTACTACACTACGGTAGTACAGTAGTAAGCTTAGTACAAAAGAAAATGATGCAAACAACAACACGGTCATGGGAGGAGCTTCGAACTTGCGCTCGGGCAGCGGAACGCACACTAGAGGATAAAATTGCAGCGTATACAGCGATTAGTAGAGCTCATGTGCGAAGCTCATCTGTTGCGTATGACGAAGGTGTGGAGAAATCTGATGAAAAGATATCTGATCAACGGTTGTAGAGCTGAGCTCGCTTGTTGAGTAGAAAATCCTCCAGAAGAGACCGCGGACGAGATGAAACTGGCTGTAGATATTGAAAAGACACTGGCAACGGTGAGTGCTCTTTTGCTTCTATTAGTTGTGATATATAGGCAGCAAGAGAAGCTCATAGCGATCTTTGTGAACGTAGCTGTCGGATACAATTGACGAGATGAATGTTGTCGTGAACATGACGTCAGTAAAGACGCAGGATGCCATGTTACAACGCTATCGTGAACTATATTTTGACTTTAAAACGGAGTTTCGTCGATCAATGGTAAAACTGCTGCCATGTTAATACTTATTGGATGTATGGCTTGGCTGAAGTACAATTGCTTCCCTACTCTTGCATCACATAGAGTGTTTTGCAGGAAAAACGTGATACTCAGAGACTGTTCGGCAACAGGTTCATGATGCTTTTGGAAGACAAATAGCACATTGAAAATACTTCAATCCTCTAACATTTTCTTACTTGCAGAGCTCACAATGGTCATTCGGAAGATGCGGAAATGGACTCTCTGTTGAATGAACGTCGTGCTGTAGACTCATCGCGCTCCATGGCTAGCAGCATCATCGAACAGGCGATGGCAACGAGAAACGCATTGGAGAACCAACGCAGACAATTTACAACATCACACGGAAAAGTTGCAACGCTGGGTGGTTCATTTGCCAACATAAACTCGCTTGTTGAGCAAATTCGCCGCAAGAAGATGCGAAACAACACTATACTAGCACTGGTGATTGCTGGTTGTGTCTGTTTTACGCTTTGGTGGGTTGTGTTGTCTAAAATTTAATGCTACCGATTGGTATTGACATGAATCGGTAGCATTAAATTTACGGCATACATACCATTATTCTCAGGCGATCGTGGTTTTGTCCAATAAATGTTGACTAAGTATATAACAGCGTACCAATTGGTAGAAACTATTTTAAGTACGATACCCACCATATTTTATAGATAAAGAAGTAAGTTGTTATTTACTCTTATATTTTATATCTCGTCTCGTCTAATTAAATTCAGTGTCTATTTTCAGAGGAAATTACTTAATGGGGTGGGTTCAAGCCGCTCGGACTTAGTAGGAAATGTATGATACAATCAAAAGTACCGTATACCATCTGTCTTAGCCGACACACACGGGAACAATAAATGCCTGCACATGCTGATGATTTGTTTTGGAATGTTTTTGAAAGGTTTAAATAAGAAAATGGGCAATAGATTTCGGACAAAACGACAAATCTGGGCAATTTAAAGGTCACCATGATGATCAGAAAGGGGTTTACTCTGCCATCCCTCCCAGATCGTTAATATGTAGGTGGCCTGTGGCCTCCGTTTTCACTTTATTTCATTTGGCCGCGCGCCATCGATTTGACAATGCGCGATGTCCACTCAAATGTGTCACATTGACTTTTTTGTATCCCTTACCCAAAACCGATCGACTGTGATTGGCTGAGAGTTTGTGTTGGTTATAACAATTTGTATGATATGACAGATGTTATACGGTATTTGATATTATGCCGTCTCAATAATGCGTTCGTTTCTTAGAGAACACTAACATACCCTATCGAGTGCAAATTTGGTACGTGTCAACATTAACGTTGACTTCATTTCCTGCTGTACGCTTAAATGGTATGAGCAAACAAGTCAATATAGCATGAAATTATAAATACATGAGTGTCTTGGCCTTGTCGTAGTTATACATCTTCTTGAAGAGGCGAAAGCCAAATGAAATCATTACATCCGGCAAGTCACTAGCTTCAGTAGAGCGCGTGATGCTGCTTCTCGATAAACTTGTTGCGCTTGAAATGTTTGGCGTAAATGCTGAGCATTACCTCGGTCGCGACGATGATAAAACTGGTGCTACTAGGCAATAGAAAATGGTAAAGCTTCCAACAAAGAAAAATTAGATGGTAGTTCATTGACATGTCTCTTAAATAATATAACTTGTATGGATCATACTGATACACGATGGGGTCGCAATAGATCTTCGTTGCAATCTTGAGCTCGGTGTAGCATCTTCGACTGGTTAAATACGTCAGTGTTCCACCCAGTTATTGGGTGTTATCACTTGCTGGCCTTCATGGTTAAGGTGAATGATCCACCTTTTTCATTTATTCGCAACGCCTGTGCGCATTTTCAGTATTCAAACCTGTGAGTCTGGCTCATGCACTCTTCGTGTTGGAATTGTGTATTTGAAAGAGCTATCCAAATCAAACTCTTCGCCATCTGCTTATTTAAAGACATCACTCTTCCTCAAGAGACCGGGGGTACTATTGTTTTGGTCTACGAGCGGCCCCATTGGGTTTGAACCCATCATTTTCGGCCCCATTAAGTAAAGAGAGTGGATACAGTCACCGATTGCAATTGGACGAAAAAAAGAATGCTCAAGGAATGTTCTCCAACCGCCTGACTCTACACAGCCCTCTAACCGGCGAACGGCACGGTGTATAGTATACTTCCACCACACATTTAAAATTTAAGAAAAAACAAAAAGATTCTCGGCGCGAAAAATGGCACGTAAACGTACCCGGAAACCCTCCCCCAAGAAGACGTCTGGCAGCGGGGACAGCAGCTTTGAGGACGACCACAGGGGTCGTAGTGGTTCGAGTGGAAGCAGCTATATGACGACAAGGGGGAGGGGGGAGGCAGGAGCCGCAAGACGGAGCAGAAAAGTGACGACAGAGAAAAGCAAGCAGCAGTTGGACCTCCGCTGGAAGAAAGAGAATTTTCAAGTTGGGATGAATTAAACGAATATATGACTGTATATGAAGCGCGATCATATCAGGTGCGAAGGATAGCATAATTACTTTTATTGATGCTCATACTAATATCTGATGTATTTCTTTTACCACTTCTAGGTGCGAACAAACTTCTACTGTCCTTGTTTATATTGATATTGGCTTTATTGATGTCTTTCTAACATATTTTCTCTTTGTTTTATATTGTCAGGTGCGAACAAACTCCTATTGACTTTATTTATATTGGTATTCACTTTATTGACGTGTTTCTAACATATTTACTGTTTGTTTGATCATGTCAGGTGGGAACAAACTTCTATTGTCTTTATTTATATTGGTATTCACTTTATTGATGCCTTTCTAACATATTTACTGTTGGTTTTATCATGTCAGGGTACAGATCTATCCATCTTCGTTTACTCGTATGACAAAATTTCCGCCATGCCCTGCCGATGCTAACGGCATCTCGATAATGATGTTAAGCACTTTTCTGTTGCTACACCAAGCATAAAGCTGTTAAAGCTGTGATTTTGCAGTTATAAATGACCTGAAGCGAGACGAATGTTACGAGACGCTGACACTGACCCATACGCCCCCAGGTACATCCGTGACAATCAGCGGAGAACAGCGCAACGATCACTCGGGAGGAACATTGACTGTTCTATCATGGAATAAAATACCACGATACCCCCCCACGAGGCGCATTCTAGCAAGTTGTTTATCACCATCGAGTGTTGGAGGTTTGAAGTACGGGCGCTTTTTATTAGTGTTTGCGAAGATCAATGTACGCGAACGTCCAATTCCAATCATTCATGTGCACACAAATGCTACGGCTGTAACCTGGTCGCTTGATCCCTCCATTGACGAAAGGCAGTTTGTCAGAAGAAGGTAAGCGTGTTTTACTAGAATAAAACAAATTGGTTAACAATAAAGGAGGCTGACAATGTGTCATCAGCTTCGATATGTCTGCTTTAATTCCTAGGTATCGTTTGCCGCTCGTAAAAAGCATTAGCGTGAATTACATGCTTCCAAGGCTTTGTACGATTTGAGTTATCCCTCACAATATGCGTGACTTCCTGCTCCCTCTGCATCAATCTATGACGCTTTCAGCATCCTGGCTCGATTTACCAAACCCATCACTGGTCGTTTTCGCCCTTGTTTCTATAATATGTGCAGGTGGAATTATGACGTAGTCTAGGGCGGAAGAAACGGATGCAGCTGGCAAAAAATAATGGCGTACGACCTTCTGGTCAGGGTGCTTCTTTTGCGTGGGCGACTATGCTTGTTTTAATGGTATGTTTCAGTTTGCCGCTATACTGATGTATACGTTAACCTTTTATGTTGCGCAGCAAGCCCGTACTGAATTTTGGCAAGAAAATTGTTTTGCTCATTATGTCCTACACCCCAATCCTTCTTGCTGCTTGGATTGCCATCCCCAGCTGCATTTATGATTGGCACCACTACAGCAATATCCTAGCGGGCAGATATATCGGTGCAGTATTGAGCTCCCAGTGATTTGTGAACAGCGCGGCTGACGGGTGGTCTGGAGCTTCTCGATCGATGAAGAGGGCGCTGATGTCGTATTTGATGTCGCTGCTATCACCAAAGACGACAACACGTCGACAGAGACGGAAATTGTTTCTCCGGAACGCATGCACGACATGTCGAGGGTCTTGCCCGTACGCCACGATCGCACGACGCTCGTATTTCGATGGGATAATTCCTTTTCGTGGCTGAA
>MIQA02012081.1:4475-26673 GCA_001887855.2 Sclerospora graminicola | reverse complement strand
CATTTACCGATTAATGGCTACCGATTCGGTCCAATCGGTAGCAAATGCACTTTCTCGTGTCCAAAAGGCGGGCCCCAGTCGGTAACAGCATCCAGTGCCTTAAGTAAATCTCTCCTATTTTCGAAATATTATGATAAGGGTTAGGTATGGTTTTAAGGTATATAGTCACACCTCCTTAAGTAGCGCACTTACGACCCAAGAAAATTCGAGTGGTTCAGATATAAAAAAACACCATCTATGAGGGGTTGAGATACGGTACTACTTCAAGAGTCCATCCTATACAATGAGTGAGTATATGCCAAAGGTTCTGCTTGCGAGAAAATACTTGACGACGCTGTTTTTCTTATGGAGCGGTACCGCTACCAGTTTTGGTGGCGAAATTTCTAGCTGCAGTGGAAACGAAAGAAGTCGAACTTATGAGACGTCGTATCAATCACCAGAACTGGCAGATGTGGCAGCTATGGTTTGACAACTCGGTGACAACTCGTCGATGTAATGGTTTGCGTAGATTAAATTGAATCCTCCACGTAATCCTTAAGTGGGAGGTAGTTCATTTTCGCGAAGGCTACCAAGAAATTGTGGATGTAGAGGTGAAAAAATTATTGGGAAAAATGTCTACTTTGGTGAGGGCTCGATTGTGACAAGTTTCAATGTTGTTCTCACTAAGGTGAAAAGGTTAAAGATGCTGAGCGCCGTAAAAGAGCTTAGCGAAGCTTCGGTTCGTTCCGTTGACGCTCTATACATTCTCTTCCTGATTAAATTGAGTGTAGACATCCTGCGATATGTAACGTTTGCTCTCGACCGACGCGTCACCGGTAACAACCATGTTCAAGTCCCAAAAATCTCGAGGGATATCGATCTCAGCTAATGTCTTGTACTTTTGGATTTGCTGAAAATACTCTTAAAACAAGTGGAGACAGGAAGGTGTGGCGTACAATCTGCGTTCTTCATTCATAAATTGTCGATATACATATAGGCTTGCACCGCTCCGAATACGAAGCTCCAGAAAGTATCCGACATGCTTGGTTCCATTGCATACGTCCACAATTGGCATTCGGGGTGAAACTATCTACCAACAATGATGGAACCTGTAATCTCTCACCTGAAGAGCGACTACTTCGTTGGTTTCAGGCACAAGGTACTGATTTAACAAATGAAGGTAAGAATTCACTTAGTAAGTACTTGGAGAGGTCGTTCGCTAAACTTAAAAGTCGGAATGCAAACTAAACAAGCACCGAGCATTGTTGGGATGCGCAACGGCAATGAAACCGAGTTACTACTACCGCCTGGTGATGTACTCGAAGTAGGGAGTTTTGAAACAATTCAACCATTCAATTGGCGGAAGTAGTGACCACTTATGAAATGACACAGAAAAAGGAGGAATTCGCCCTTCCAATACAAAAATATAGTGTTCTGATTGGAGCAGACACTTGTGGCTTCAGATACAAGATTTGTGCCAGATAGGGGAGTTTTCATTGGGAGGTGTGACGGTACAGTAAAGTTACAGCTTATTTCGGCAAGAACAAATTAAGAACGGCACGAACAAAAGCAAATTCAGCAAGAACAAATCCAATTTCGTCATTTCCTCTATGAACAAGTAGCTGTCAAAAATACTTAATCAAATCTAGAAACCTTTTACAGACAGAACATTACTACGTTTGTACTCACTCTTACGCATAAATATAAACTAGAGGAATGTTAGGCCACATTAGGCAACCTGGCAGGTTTGCCGAGTATAATTTGTTCTAGTCGAATTTTCTTTTGTTATTGCCGTTCTTAATTTGTTCTTTGCCGAACTAGGACTGGAAAAGGTGTAGTGGTTCTCACGGTTCGATGGTAGGTAAAAGTAGGCAAAACTGACCAATCAGAGCATACCTTCGGTTCTTACATATTAAAAATAAGGGTTTTGCTAATACCACCACACCCGCCGAAAACCAAAACAAAATCTACCGCACCCATACCTCACCACACCACACATGCCTCTGCGCTCAAGCTATCCTGTTCAATTCCAGCCCTGCTCATTCAGCAGAATTTCCAGCCAGTAAGTCTAGTCTGCAATCTAGGCAACCAAACGTTTTGCTGGGCTATCCTTGCATGGTGCTGCCACAATGGATCAATGGGTGGCAACCCACTATCTGCAGCCATCTTACTAGCTTGCCAATAGCATCGATTAACGTGAACCAAAGACATCTCAACAATACTGTCAGTATCAGTTGTGTACGAGAGGTATGTTGTCGCATGACCTTTGTCGTCTAAAATGACAACAGGTCGCTTATACATTGTTGCCGTTAGTACAGCACACTCTGATGCGGCAAACCACGTTGAAGTGGCCGCCATGTCTGCACCTTGTAATTGAACAAGAGCTTCCAGCCTGCTCAAATCTATTTGAAGTATGCTCATCCAGAGATCCTGATGGAGCCGGGCGATCAGTTTTCACAGAAGCCCAACCTGCACCCTTAGCGGCGCCACAGTTGAGGTGATGTGCCACGGTATGATACCCGCAATTTCCGTCAGCAGGCATGTCCGTCACCTGGACAAGTGTTGTTCCCCAGCCAGTGACTTTTGGAGTTGCCGGCACAGGCATTTCCTCCGGAGCAGGTGGAGAAGCTGGCGGCTTCTTGCTTCGTTAGGAGAATGGCAATTTGTTGGGGTCAATGGTACCACATTTACTGCACTTTCGCGCCTTTTTCACTACTCTCTAAAAACAGAGAGTTCACGTTTAGTTGAAGTGGCCGAGCTTTCTTTGCGCCAAACGGTCGCCCTTTGGCCTTGACTGGCAACGGGTCTGCCAGCGCTGGCAAAAAAGTTAAAAGTTAGGTAATGGTATAACTCTCAGGTGAGGTACGATGTCGATGGAACATTATAAACATGTATGAAATGAAAACTTGTAATGAAAAAAATTATGAGCGTGCATAGTATCGTTTCTCCACAGAAAGGATAATTCCGACACCCATAAATCTGATGTGCACTCTCCACATCCGCTGGAAGGCAAACGCGTAAAAAGATAGGCGGTGAAGGCGAATTTAATTCTATTTTGCCGGCGAGAAATCCTGGTTTGGTTGCGACCATATTTCCCATAATACTCGAGTGGTACGCTGCTGACTACGGGACCTGGAGGTTCCAAGTTTGATCTCGGGGCCAACCAACTTGGTTGGATTGTAAGTATAATAAGACGCATTCAAAAACATAAATCCCACAATCCAGAAGAAAGTCCAGTTTTACCTGGGGATCTGGGTTTTTGTATTATAACTAGTGGTTCTCACGGTTTGAAAGCAGGTATGTAAAACTAGCCTATCAGCACGTATCTACGAATTTCCAACCGTGAGAATCTTTTGTATACAGCAAAGCGCCTACAGGCATGATTTTTTTGCCAATGATGTAAAATGAGCGCCGCGCAGATAACAGCGGATATATTACCCTTTATATTTAACTAAGTCCGATCGGGTGCTGCAAAAACACCTCAAACTGAAAAAGACCTGGCCGCCGACACCGATTCCCCTTTACTGGCCACGCATCCACCTTCGGCGTCCCATCCGGCTTCTACAGGGGCATAGCCCTCCTCAGGTCTCTTCATACGTACATCTCTTAGCCGATCCGCCCATTGGCCCCTATAACCACAACCGCCGGCCATCCAGCTCCCCTTGGTCCGGCCGGCCAACTTCTGGCCTGGTTCCGAGCCTCCGGACCACCTTCATCTAGCTTTATTCCATGTATTGCACCGATCCATCGATCGTGAGTGCCCCTGAACACCCCGGTCAGCTGTCATCTTGCATCCATACTCTTGACCAGCAATTTTCGCCAATCAGAAGACAGCCCCGGCCAGGTGTATTTCACACCCGGCCGTTAATTCATTCCGAAGTCGCTTCACCAAACACACATGATCCGACATGCCAATGCTTGTGCTAGTGTTGTTTTTCTAGTCGATACGGTGCATCGTACAGACCTCAAAACAGAGCATTTGACCAAACGTAAACGACTCCACTTAAAACGATTATTTCCGGTAGAGCTTATCGATAGATGACCTGTGTTCTAGGTTACAAACAAGATAGGTAGACCGCCAAGAAACGCTATAGTCAACGGTGAGGCTGGATACAACTTTGCGACTGTATACAACATTGTTTTGCTTACTTACGAATTGACTGTCGATGGTTGTATTATTCAACTCAAAAGTGTGATTAAAATAACTGATCTCGTCTGATGGTGGAAGGGGGCCGTAAAGACGGTTTAATGGGTCTAATGCGATGAGTATGCCTTTTTACGGACTAAGGGTGCCGTCGTGAATCGAGGCAGGATATAGCAGTATGCCCACGATAGTAGAGGATGCGTAGCAGCCGTAGTGATGCAAAAAAGCGGTGTGAATAATATCGGGCGTTTTCTTGAACGATTGGCACGCAGCGCAGTGGAAGCGCGTCCGCTTTGCAAACGGAAGGCCCCGGGTTCAATCCCCGGTGTGTCTATTTCACTGCAGGGCTCACCTCGTCTAGCGTGTTGCCAGTACAACCACCTATGAGTCTACTCATCCATTCGCAAACTTCAAATGTCTACACGTAGCAGCCATCAACATCGTTAAGCGAGCCCTCTCTTTTTAGGCTCGCTTAGTCAACAAATGGAATGGCCACCGATTATCCAAGGAGGAGGTAGAGAATTATCAGTGGAACATAGCGACTCGGTCGGCACCGGACATATCGTTAGATTTGATCCATCGACTCAAGGAACGTTGTGAGAGGCAGTTGGATAATTGTAGGATCAGATGGATCGGGTGTGATGGGCACTCTGTTCGCTAGGAGTGTCGTGGGCATGGCAACTACGATATCAAGCAATTCATCAGCAAGTTCACTGATCCGAGAAGGAACACCCTAAAAAGGCAGTACTTCCCAGATCAGGCATGACGGAATGCGAGAAGAAGACTTCACATCGAAGAGCTTAAGGCATACAGCTCCAAATTGGTTTTGAGTGCTTGTTGGAAAGAAAAACATTTGGCAGTGATAGGCAGCGAAATTTATTGAGCTCGACGGAGACTAGATCAGCGTATCAGGATAAAGGCCTACCGAAATCTCTTCGCAATTTTATTGTTGCTAATAGCGAATAGACTACTGTTCAACAACTCGATCTTATCTGCTCAGCATCCCCGATGCAAGGTCAGCATTTTGCGCATGGCCTATCGCCTGCTGTGCTGGCGTCCACTTCAAGTAGGCCTGCTCTAGCTTGTGGAGGTCTAATTTGAAGGCTTAAAAATTGTTTAAATGCTAGGCGGAACGACGAAACTGTGCAGAATATAAGAGGTGCCAATGTTTAGCAATCGAATCTAATGAAATGCGATCGCTACTGACCAGCAGTGCGAGCTAATGCGAGCAGGGAATCACCATCGTCGCTCTGAACATGCCGCGGAATTACGGTGATGCTTTGCCATCTGCAGCAGTTTGCAATGGCGCTGTCGCTCAGTCGCACGGGATGCATGGAGAGTGATCTTTCCAATAAGGTTAGCATACAGGTGACTGGCCCTAAATATATGCGGTACTAGAGCACTCAGTCGCCTCAGCAGCGCGGTGCTCTGCAACCTGACATTCGAAGAAGTGCAAGATGCGTTCCCTAACGCCATGCAAAGCCCCAGTATCGCTTCAGGGCGGCGTGCATGCCTTCCACGGCAGCGGTGGCGGTAGAGACGAGATGCAGGCAGTTTTCGGTCCACGCCATAACGAATTTCTCCTTATGGGCAAGCCAGACGTCCGAAAGGTATCTGATGACAGCAGGGACGTCTGGAAACTCTGGAAAATGGGCGTTCTTGCGCTCAACAACTGCTCTAACGATTCTGAACGACACAAATCGGTTCATTGCTTGAGAAACCCTTCCTGGCGCTGACTGCAGGTGATGTGCCTCTTTGTGTTGGAGAGCACATTTTTCTCTATGTGCCAAAGACATAACATATGGCGTGCATGTGGGGTAGTATGTTTTAATGGCAGTTGTCAAGGCTGCATCTGCGTCCGTGACAGCGTCCGCAGGCAGTTTCCCGTCATCCTACACTGCACTCACGTGGCTCAATGCCCACTTGCATGATTCTATGTCTTCACCCCTCAGAAAAACGTGTTACAGTCCGTGCGCCCAACGATGTGCAAACGTGGCATGCAAAGCATGTTCGATTTATATGTGCAGTCCATGGGTATGACTCTGTTAAAACATTCTGCCAGCACGAATAAGCAAGTAATAAGCGCTCAACATTATCATTGGCGTTGCAGTGCACGGCATAGCGGAAGCTGCTAGCAGCAAGTTCGTTAATTAACGCTTGAATTGTCGATCGCACACCCAGTAGCTCACGGTGACGTATTGCCTTCGCTTGGTACACCGTTTTTGCTATCGCATAACCACCGTTGCCTTCCTGACGTAGCGATGTCAAAACCTGACGTGTAGGCACGCCTGCTGCCGTCATCTTGTAGACTAAAGCTTCTTCTTTTGTGGCGAGACGCCTGATACTAGCATGCCCAGATGGGGTCGTGGTTGTGCCCCTCGCAGAGCACAGACATTGACCAGTTGCTGTTCTTCTGCTGCTTCCCCCAGGTCTTCCAGGAACACCCAATGAGGCGTGTGCTGCCAACGCGTTCCCGCTGAGCAGGAGTGCTTCTGTGCCGCCTTCTGTATTCACCTGCAAGGTCACAACCCAGTTCAACACGCGAACAACCACGCGTGTTGTCTGAACGCTTTATGGTGAATGCATAGCCGGCTTGACGGTCATGACTCTGCACGTGAGCTACCAAGGGCTCACGCGTGGCAAAGGTCAAGCTTGTGTTTAGAAAAACGTCTGCGTGGCCTCCTTTAGGATGGAGCTGCGAGCAGCACGAGGACAAGGACGAGTTTGGTGCGCCCATGAGCGTTTCCAAGTAGGCTAGAGATTCGGTCCAGTTAGCAAAGATGTGGGGTTCTCTCTTGCGATCCACCTTCAGCACGGCTATTGTTTTTTGTTGTTTTCGGATGAGGGGAAGGACCAATGGGGAAGGAAGGACGGGAGATGGCTACGGGGACGTCGGTGTGGTGGATGTTTGTTATTTTTTCGGCGGATGTGGTAGAAATAGCAAAAAGGTGTGGTGGAAAAACCAATAGCCAAAAATAAATGCAATATTTAAGTAAGCCGCCCAAAAATCATGTCCACTTCTTGATACAGAACCGGACCTATGCCGTAGTACACACCTGCGGAGCGCCAGAGCGTGCAGTTGCAAGATATGCAGCTCAGAAAATACACGTAATTCATATGCGTACGATCAGCAGGTGCTTGTCAAGGTAGTCGAGGAGAAAGACAAAGAGCTACGCGATAGAAGAAAACACGAGAAGAAATACCCGATTTGAAGCTATCCAGAGAGCCCGATTTGACGAGTAATAAAATCGCTACATCAACGAGCTTCGCGAGGTAGAGTGCAGATGGAAAGCTGGGAGGGCATTTTTTAAATTCCGTCGGATCTAAGCTTTGTTCTTTTGTATAAAAAAAACGGTGATCGCATGAAGCAGCAAGCAGAGCAGGAATATATTGACGAGGTGGAGAAAGAGCGTCATCGCAAGCTACGCTTAAAACAGGCGAATGATGAAACACAGCTGGCAAACCAGCGACTGCGCTTGCATAAAGAAAAGCAAAAAGAGAAGGGACGTCTCAAGGATGCGAAGCGAGATGAAGAGGAACGTAAAACGCAATTGATTGATGCTAAGCGATTTGATCTTGAACGGCAGAAAAAAGAGAGTGCTCAATCTCGCAAGCAGCGTATCATCGAGCTTGCGATATATAATCATCGAGCTTGCGATGAATAATCTTGCGGAACTAGAGCAACAAAACGACGAGCGCTTAAATATTCAGCGACAGGAAGTACGTTTAAAAGAATACAAGGGGATGAAAGACCTGGCCAATTGGCGCGCCACTAAAAGTGATGCAATTGTTCGCAGTCGTCTTCACCAGCTTGAATGTAGGCAGAGTGAAAAGGCGCGCGAGACCCAGGAAACTCTCGACGCAATTACTCAATGGAAATAATTTGAGAGAAGTAGATTAAACAAGAGAAAAAAGAGCAACGAATGGATGACAATCGTCTAGCTATTGATTAAAAGCTGCAGGCAGATGCAAGATGATTAAGGACGAGAAAAGTGCAAAACTTCATGATTCTAAAAATGCGCGACGTGGTCTGGCGTACGAAAATGATCGTTTCAAGCTCTTCGTTCAACAAGCGTTGGACAATGATCGGAAGCGTGGTCTGACCAATATAAGCAGACGTGGAAGACGGTGGAAATTGAAAGGGTAAAAAAACTGTAAAAAGATGAGTGTACGCATATGAATTATTTTCGGAGTTGCATAGCTTACAACTGCACGTGCTGAAGCTCCGCAGGTGTGTGCTTTGGCATATCTTTCCAGCTTGGTCCGGTTCTATATCAAGAAGTGGACATGATTTTTTGGCGGGCTTAATTGTTCAGAGACGCTCCGGTCTGCTAATGAAAACCTCATAAGAGTGCCCGCTAGCAGTCAGCATGGTGCTTTGTAAGCAGATACCAGCTCCGTTTGTTGTTTTAAAAACGACAAAACGGAGCACCATTTAATAACGATGTTCTCAGATGACGCGCCTTCCTGCTCCTTCACGTATTCAATTAATGGTATAATACCTATCAGGAGAAGTACATTGAGCACCGCTCCCTGTGGTGCTGACAAGCGGTTTCCTCCTAAGTCTAGGCAACAAAATTTTGTCTCTAAATGCGAGCATGTTGGTACGTCTGGTGTGCTCTGGTTGAAGCAGGTGCTGTCCAAGACCGGGACCCATTTGTCACGTCGTCTACTCAGTCGACGAGTGGACTAAAGCTCACGATGCGCTAAACTATGCCGCTGAAGCGCTTTCAATCGGAGCTGGGGTGGGAGGGAGAGTTGCAGACTTCTGGTTTATTGGGGCACAGATTCGAGATGGGCTGCTACGTCCGTTCATTTAGCGAGAAAAAGCTGCCACGTTTGAAATCGTTGACGTCAAGAAAAGGGACGCTCCTAGTCCAGTAATTCAGACTTTTGCTTGCGATGTGAGAGACCGAATTATTCCAATCATGAAAAGAGGAAGATTCGGAACCAGATTGAAGAGGTGACGACGAAGTAAATCGAGATTTAATGTGACCCTTGAATGAATGGGAAGGCTTAAAAAGCACCACTCCAGCAGCTTGATCATGTATCATCATCATTCGTACGTTAAAAGACAATGCATGTTGCAATCGTTTATACTAGTTGCTCGTGATTGTGTTGTTTGTGTGTACTTGTTGTAGCCATGTCTGGATGACGATCGTGCAAAGGTGCGTTTATCACAAATGCAAAATCCAAATTGAAAGTCCAAGGACTATTTTAGTTGAAGTGTCGTTTTTTACGAGTCGTTTGATGATACGCCATAGTTACATCATGTATTGAAGGAAACCACAAATGGGACGCAAGAGGTAGCTCGAACAAAAAATGCCGAATATATCACTAGCATGTACGTCTCTTCCCCCCTTGACGACAAAAGAACAATAGAAACGTGGAGATGGAAAGTCGTTTTATTCCCTAAACAAATGAAAAGCCTACCCTAGACTCTGGAAAGATCCCAGTCTTACCCAATAGGTAAGATCACCGCCACATACCCAACCAGCTGGTATACTTTGCTCTGATGGTCTAGTGAAACCACCTCGTTTTTTATTTGGTTTGGCCTGTTTTTGTACTGGGTTTAGAAGTTGCGAACTGATTCGATAGACTTGGGCTTGTTTGTCAAAAGCAGGAGTTACATGACTTTATCTGACTCAAGTGTAGCTGTAAACCTAGTGGTGTGTACATTTTCATCAAGATACAATATTTGTTACACTCGAAAATTCTATGCTCTATACAATGGCGACAAAAAAAAGATTGACTCCAAATTATTGAACAGATTTAGGTAGTGACATAGTTGCTCTCCTAGTCCATTCTAATTTCCGATTAATCTTGACGCTCAGATGTATAGTCCGATTCAAATGTAGATCTTCGATCTGTGGCCTTGGTCTGTGGTCCAGATCGGAGAGACAAACACTCTGCAAGGTACAATATAAGAAGAGGGACCAAATTGGTATTTCGTACTTCTGCGAAGCGCGGACAGAAAGAGTTAATACATTAGGCTATTATCGATAAATATACGTTTATAAAATCCTGGGCTTTACCCAATATACTTTTTTTGACAGATTATAAGTACGTGAAAAGTTATGACTAGTTATGACTGCAGTAAATAAAGCCCCAAATTGGCAGTTTAACTTGCACCTTTAGCCCAATCTTCTATCGAAAATGATAAACTGCAAAACATGATATCAAGTATATACACATACAACGTATTAATAGTTGCTATTCAGTCATTTTCCTATCTGGCAGGTCGTTTAATTCGAACACGTTAGTGTAGAAGCGCAGTGTATGGTAATCGAAGATTTGACAGCTCTGTGCAGAGGCGGCTTTGGATATCAACATATCCGAAGCTCACTGGAGGTATGCGCTTTGATGAGCCACTTTCGTTTGTCCCAGGGCGATTGTTGCGGAAATTGACAGCCTCCGCAGCGAAGAACGCTTTCACCTTAGCCTTGATCGATGAAAAAACATTCTCGATCGGGTTCAACTGGGGGCCGTATGGCCCAGGCGTAGTATAGTCGCTCCCGAAATTTTGTTTCTTCGAAGACAGTTTCCACGTGCGGGTGGCATGTCGCGTTATCCAAAACGACGACCACACGGTCGAGTGGACGGTGGTGCTTGTCCCGCACAGTGCGAAAGATGTTGGAAACGAATGCGACCACGTTCGACGACCGATTCGTGCCAAAGCGGTTCTTGTACTACACGAGCCAATCGTCGGAGAGACATGCATATTTTTGCCACCTCCCCTTGAACATGACGACTCCCTATAGGTCTTCTCTCCACTGAGCGAGTCGTCCAATATTGAAATTGGTCTCGTCGACGTAGTATATCCGGTAATCACTCGATTTATACACCAGCAACTGGTGCAAAAAAACACGCCTCATGATCTTATTCGCCTCAGCGTTCGAATCACATAAAGCTTTTGAGGGAGTAGCGCGAACCCTCAAGCTTACGAAAAAAATATGTATATTGAGCATTATATTTGAAATGTTTCTCGAATCCGTGAGGGCAGCCCATCAAGCTTAAACTTGTTGTAAACCTTTTTCTGTCATTTGTACCAAAGCCGCAATCATTTGCACCGGTGACTCTTAATTCTTATATTCCACTTATTTACCGTATTTGACAGGTTATGTCATACAGTACAGTGCCCTACAAAAAACCTCGCACGTTTTCCTTATTTCTCAGACAACGCCACAAAACACAACAGAAAAAAGCACTTGCCATGCCCCCCAAACACCCCAAAGACTCCAAAACGCTCAGACAAGCAGCTGAGTACTGAGCAACGAGCCGCTATCGTTGCCTTGAAGGAAAACGGCGTGAAAGCACAGCAGATTTACACCTTCCAGTGACTGTCTACTCTGTTCTCTCAAACTCTGCCGAACGCAACACGTCTACGCCGTTGAAACGCTCTGGGAGGCCAAAAAACTGCAGGAGCGCGACATGAGGTCACTTGTGCGTAATGTGAAGAAGGACTGGCGTGCTTCACTTGCCGACATCACCAGCACTATGCCAACCAGAGTCCACCACAATACTGTCAGGACAACTCTGTATGACCAGGGTTTAGGCTTTAAGCCCTTCTTGACAGCTACGCATCAGCAAAGGAGGCTAGAGTTCGCCAAACAGCACAAAAACCGGACTGTCGAAGACTGGAAACGCGTTTTGTGGACTGATGAGTCCACGTTCGAAATCGGCCGCAACTCCCGGGTCGTCAATGTCTGGCGAACAGCTCAGTAAAAGTATTCCAACATCTGCCTGACACCAACCTTCAAGTCTGGCAGGACCTCCGTCATGGTCTGGGGAGGTTTTGCGGGCCGCAAGAAGTCAAAGTTGGTATTTATGCCTCCCGGACGACGTACAGCTGTTGATTTCGTTGAGATTGTCTACGATGGTGCTTTGAGTGACTTTTTGGGTGAGGTGCCCGGCGGGATTCTGATGGAAGATGGAGCCCCTGTCCATCGTTCCAAGGCACCAAAAGAATGGCGAGAATCGAGGAATGTTGAAAAGTTGGTATGGCTGCCAAATTCGCCGGATCTTAACCCAATTGAAAACGTCTGGAATCTGATGAAGGATGACATCCAGCGTCGCAGAACGATGCCAAAGAACGTCACCGAGATTCAGCGAGCTTTGGAAGAAGAATGGCAGCGAATAAATCAGGAAACCTTGGCGGCTCTAGCTGCCACTATGCCCAAACGCATCGCTGCTGTAATCAAAAACAAGGTGGACTTCTGCGTTGGTAGAACATCTATTACGCATTTCATACCCGGTCAATCATATATATATTTGCATCGTCTCGTTCTTTAGATTCACAACTACAAACTTTATTAATTGAGTCAAGCGACATGATGCATTGGATTACCAGTAATTGTAACAAATTGGGCAGATTTTCTGGTCAAGTATAGTGTCAAAAGCAAAAAGTGCGAGTTTTTTTTGTAGGGCACTCACTGTACAGTGCACGTGTTCATTCGCCCAATGCCAGTTTTCTAGCGGCTGATGAGATGACCTAGCGACACGATTTCCGTCGGATTGACGACCACAGTTAGCTGTACAACCTTAGGGTGACTTCCTGATACTCTGAAAGACATTGTCATCCTCCTGAGTCCGACTATTTTCTATTTGTTTTTGCGCGTCGGGCTTCTACGTACCAGAACGAGGTAGAGCAAAACTATCATCTGGTTCACAGCGTGGTCAATGCACGAATACGGCCTGTCACTATCTTTAGGCGTCTATAGGCTTTAGCAATTCGAACGGAAAGGCTAGCGTGAGCATCCGCAATTCTATAGTACTGTAAACGGCTGAATAAATGGCAATCGCGATGTCACGACAAACGATTCGCTTAACACATCAAAGTCAGCCAACCGCATGATAGAAAATAAGTTTCACAACAAACACTTGCAGTATCGCAGCGATTTAAATGGTTGCGCTTGCCGGAGGAATGGATGTGGGGCATGAGAAGAAATAAGCTGAGGAGGGTTGTACCTCTATAACACTAATGATATGTTTTCATTCAATAGTCCGAAGAAGGTGATCGACACCCTTTGTAAATGTAGTCAAAATATGTGTTTAATCTCGATATCAAGTTTTGAAGTTTATCATTTTCGGTATATCATGGTGCAATTCATTAAAGCGAAGTGCGAATGATTACCGCTTTGGTGTATATGACTGAAAAAGGTGTACTTGTCCAACTCGTTACTCATGCACAGCACGTATTCAGGGTCTTGGATCTTCTCAGATCCCCCTCGCTTGCGTGTCGTCATGTCCATCATCGTACCTCCTTATCCACGTTTTCTCATTGCCATTGCCAAGGGTGAATTTCATGGCTTCACCGAGCATCTTCCAGTCACCCACTCACGCGAACACTCTACTACGCGCTACCGGGCTTCTAGACTGTAGCGGCGCTTCTTTGCGGCACGTGTCGTAGGGGGTCTCTATAGTGTTCTCCATTCGCGTAAGAACACGTTCACTATATTGTATATTTATACAATAAGTAATGGAATATAAAATTTAAGAGTCACCGGTGCAGTTCATTGCAGATTATTGTGGCTTTGGCGCATATAACTGAAATAAACGTTTCTATTTACCAAATCTGAAAAATGTATTCTGGCAAACCCATATTAGGTAGACGTCGAATAATGCATGGGGATCTGGCAGAAAACATTCTTTTTGCAGACCACAAATTTAAGATAAAAATAAACAGTTCAGTTAGTAACGTGTTGTGACCGCGACACGAATAAAGTGATTTTTATTTAGTGATCAGTACTCAGTAGAGATGCCCGTGCAAATATGCATGCTGAAACTCGTGTTGATGCTTTGTGTCAGTTTTGTTCTCAACACCGGATTCTACTGGAAACGACATGTTAAATACAGCAAAACCTTTCCATCGGGAGTCCTACCCGCGTCGAATTGGTGCATTGACAAGCACGTTTCGTGCTACAATCGGGTTGATTGATGCGTCCAAGTTTGCGGCAGTGATTCAAAAGGATGTTCATCGTGATGGAGAAAATGAGTAATATGATAGTCATGAAGTCAGTGAACTACATTGAAGAAATTATTAGAAAGAATAGGTGCTTTTTCTTTTGGTACAACAACGAAAGCCTGTCGACTAAGCAAAGTAGATCCATATACTAAACGTGACAGATAAATCGATTCTACAAGCTCATTGACCCACATGGGCTTGACAACTTCTACGTTGTGTGCGTTGTTTGGGTAAAATTAGTCCAAATTGTTTTGTCAAAATATACAGTGGCGGTGAAAATCACACGCACCTGATTGGATAATAATATTTTAGGTTGTCCTTGTGATTTTACCGCGGTCACAGGACTTTAAAAAAATTGTATTGCTATTATGTACGATCGGTGTCATCTATTCTTTTCTCCTGACGTTTTGTCACTTAACATTAGGATTATGATTCCCACGCTCTACTTCGAACATGAAGGCAGATCGCCATATTTGGTTTAGGATCACACTTGTAGGGATAAAGTCAGTATACGTTACTCTTTCGAAGACACAAGCCATCACAGGTTTACAACTAAGTCCCCTCTCGCTGTTATAGGTTTACCCGCCGGGGTAGGTGACACCGGAAGTCCCCTGACCTGGAGTCGCAACGTTCGTATACTCACTTTAAGTCGCCCGTGTTTGGAACTCGGTTTAATTGCATTGGAGGGGAAGGTGAAGTTTAGGCTGACTGTGAAAAGAGTGTTGAGGCGTTTTGGAGTTCATGTTTGTTCACGTAACATTGGAGAAGCCGTCCTATTATTGTTGGTTGTGCTGACCGATCGAGTATTCTCGGTTCAGTAATCGCATTATACTAGAATTAAGTATACGTTCTGCCCGTTCCCCGGTGAAGATTTACACCCAGGATTGACCCTAGTCCCAACCCTTGCCCCGCTGTCCTAACCGGGCACCTTGACCTTTTACTCAAGAGTCCACCAAGAGCGTATATCATCGACACCACCTTTACTCGTAAGGTCGGATGTGAAGTTAAGGAAGCGCCAGAACCGACGGGTACGCCAGGTGATAAGTCGAAGAGTATCAATCATCCTGCCTATCATGGCCAAGGTGATGGTGGTGATAGGTCAGGTCAGCTTGCTGCTGCCTGGATCGAGGGTACTCCCTCCAAAGCCAGTCATGTGGGCCACTGTGGGTGCTCCAACCTTGAAAATGAATTTTTGATATCGCCTACACCACTCAAGGTTCTATTTTAATAATTTATGGAAAATGGTGCGCGTGCCCAGATATCTTGGCGACCATAGATATGTGCCACGATTTCCAAGTCGGCGAAAAACAAAGATCGGTAAATTTATTGAGGATGTTGTGTCTGGAGCATGGGGGAAGGCATACTGCTCCCAATGCTGATGAAAATTGAAGGATACGATTGTCGACCCATATTGGGGGGGGTTGAGGCAAAAGTAGAAATTATCCGCGGGAGACTCCGAGCCAGCTCGGATTTAACAGAATGATATCTTTTATAAAGTCGGTACCTTTTTGGTGCTGGTCACTATAGTCCAAGGACAGTGACCGCACGTGACTTTACATCCGGCTATTCCTCCTCATCTTCGAAATATGACCGTGTATATGCTGCCTAAACACGAGCTGCCCTACCAGACAGGTGACCTGGCTCCAGGTCAGATATCTGTCTCATCCATCACAGCCAACCATCACTCTTCTTTCTAAATATTATTTTTAATTACACAATGACCTGGACGCAGCAGCAAAAAGCCAAGGAGGCCTAAGTAGCTAAGGCTACGGCAGAGGAAAATGTCGATTGTTCACAATCATGCACCAAGCGACTTGGTAATGGTGGCGGATAACGATCCGCGTTGAGCGAAGCTTGCTCCTACCTTTTCCGGACCTTACGAGGACCATGGCACGGTGGTTTTAAAAATGTTTTAAAAATGCGCTACCTAGAGACGGTGCACATGCGTCTTCCGAAACCTGTCTATTCGAACATGGGGATCTCTGTTGTGAAACACTAAGACCAGGTGTAGAAATATTCTCTGGGAACGGGCATGTTGAAGAGAATAGGAGAAGTACTATCATATGAGAAAGAAATCATAGTGTTGTAAAGAACTAGGGCCAAGAGGATAAATATCCTCGGGGATCAAACATGTCGAAGAAAGTACCAGGTGAAGAAATATCGAATGGCAACTGACGATGAGTAAGAAGCCAATAATATAACTCTTCCAAAATACAGATTCCAACATTTAACCCCTCCAAGATACGACACATTCTTTTCTTCGGATCATAAACAAAATTTCGTGATGCTTGAGCTGAC
Source organism: Sclerospora graminicola (assembly GCA_001887855.2). Taxonomy (NCBI): domain Eukaryota; phylum Oomycota; class Peronosporomycetes; order Peronosporales; family Peronosporaceae; genus Sclerospora; species Sclerospora graminicola. The sequence goes on along the minus strand of MIQA02012081.1, from coordinate 10,288 downwards.
CTGAAAAAAACTTTTAAGACCCGTGTTGGTTCCTACGGACAGGCGAGGGGTCCTATAGATAACCTGCGCTAAAATCATGGGTGAATTAAAAGGCCGTATGGGGGGACTGTTCGAACACTCAAAATCATGGGTGAATTAAAAGGCTCTATGGGGGGACTGTTCGAACACTCAAGCAGATCGGCATTTATACTGATGCTTTCGATCCGAACCAGCTATTTAACCTGAAATCAGACAAGCTGAAGGAGGCGATTAGTGCACCGCATGACCAGTTGGTACCCTTGGTAGATCGACCGGAACCCGTAGAGGTCGGTTCTCGCCACCAAGGTCAGCTCACCATCACTTGCCGCTCCACGTAAGGCTACCGGAGGGTACTCTGAATCCTCCTTATATGAGGAAGCTCCTTCAGAAGCGGATTCATCGGAATCATCCGTTGGTATCACCCGTATGACATTTGGCCAACACGCATGGTAATTGTGACGAAGTTTGAAGTATGAAGGGATCAGAAACAGCTGACCTAAAGAGGGGACCAGCCACCATGGGGAATGGCGTAAGCGAGACTACCCAAATAGAGGGCGATCATGCAGCATTAAATGGAGGTGGCACCGGCGGACCTGAGGGCTAAAGAGATTGAACGGAGAATCAAAGTAGAGCCCCAGGTTCGTCCACAGGTACCCGATGAAATACATAAGATACTTTCGGCCATGATGGAACGGTACCTAACGAGCAGCGTCGATCTTGTGTAGGTTGCCCAAATATAGGTCAGCACAATAGGCACGCCTACAATGAAGGACATATGGCTGAGTCGGGCCAGCACCGCGTCGATATTATGGAAGATATGGAGTCAATACGGTCGAGAGAGAGCGTGTCTTGTGTTGATGAGCTTACCTCCCCTTCACGACGCCGACCTGGATCCAGACACCAACCTACTCTCACTCAGTGATTTCAACATTGCGTCAGTCATGTCTGCTTAGCATCACCCGGATGACCTAGATCTAGGTATTGCTTGCCGAGCTAATGCGGCTTCTGTCAAAGCGTTCGACCCTGACTCTAATGCGACAAAAAGGGTCAGGATGTCTGCAACTTCCGAACTGAAAGACTTCACGGGCAGAGACATGAACGACGACCAGGGTTGGTTGAGCAAGACCAAGTCAGCATTCTGGAGGGTCCAAACCCCAGAGAACGAGAAGTGTTTGATCTTCGGTGGGCCAAGAATCCAGCAACTAAATCGAGAAGCTCAAAACGACTGGAAGCAATTGGCGGGGGTATTTGAAGAATTGTACTGTGGGCTACACTAGCTCCGCCGATTGTAATACGCCCGAATTGGTTTCAGACAAAAACTTTGCATGCATCGTAAAACTAGTATTAGAAAAACATCGAATTTTAGGATTATTGGGTCGGGATGTTAACGGCCCGGTAGTATTTTCATACGATGAAGAGAGCTGACGAGATACCTGTTGACTATATTCACCAGCTGGCATGAAAGCTAACATACCGGTCAAGGGCTATGACAAACGACCGGAAGCTTTCCGGGAACATGTGGCACAATTATTAGTACACTCGACGATCGATATTTGGTCGAGCAGCATGCCTTTCTGTGCCTCAATAACGATAACAAATTGAGTTAAATCTACGGAGATATCAGCGAGCGAAGAAAAGAGGTCTCAAGGCGGCCGTCGGATTGGGCAGATACAGGTCACGACCTAATCGTTCTCGACTAGGTCAGCCCATGATGTTCGCATTGGTAGCAATGGATTCAGACAGCACCAGCTCGGAAGACGAGTATCCATGATCTGGAGGAGGTTCGGAAGAAGAACATTATCGTTATCTGTTTTCGGTGGAAGCTAGTCAGCGTTCCAAGTCAGGTCAGCAAAAGGTTTCCCTGCCCGTGCTGGCCAGGACTACCCTAGATGGAAATGTACCAGTGTGTGGGTCCATTAAACATGATGACCAATCTGCTTGAAGCGGATGCAAGACGTACAAACGGGAGGAGAAACCAGCTGAACTGCCTGTTTTCCTGAAAGTCATGTGGAGAAGTGCACGAGGCTAGACTCTATTTGATTGAAGAGATCTATAACCAGATAGAGACGTGGTATGTCCCAACGAAGTATGCTGGAATGTAATCGAGAAACAAAGCAAAGCGTAACCGACAATACATGTAGGTCTGACAATTATGCCAGCCGACCCCCGGGCAGGAATGCTGGCCCCTTCGTTTTGAATTGCGTACGAGTGGATAAATATTCTTGGTCCGAGGTGGTTATAGAGCTGAACTTGTTGCCCGGTTGATCAGGGGGATATTAGAAGTACCACTCGCCCGACAAGAGGCCACGGCTTGCGGCAAAATAAATAACCTGATGGGTTCTTTGGTTTTGACTCTGGAAAGAATTCTCTATCGCCCACACCACCTTTGCTCGTAAGGTTGGATGTGAAATTGATAATACTCAGAGGCAGGAGAGTACTGCAATCGGAGAAATTTCATATTTGACTCAGGGAAGAACAAGGGTGGGATTACGTTGGCTGGTCACTGGTATATTATTTCACCACCTGGGTGGGTAAGAAGGTTAGCCGGGCAAGAGGATGGACTTTATGGTGCTCACCCGTATACGATTGGATTTATCGCATGGCTCGATAAAGTTGCCAGATAATTGCTGATCGAGCTGGACGGCCGGCGACCTTTACATGCTGCCCGCAATCAGTTCTTGATGCTTGGTGAGTTTGTGAGTATACAGTGAGGCGATCGCTGAAGGTAGAAGTTCGGCCTCATGACTGACGGAAAACAAGTAGGTACAAGTTATGTTTGACTCGGGGGTATGTTAGGTACCTTGTTTATTAATGGGGGATGCTATTACAGCTATGTCAAAGTCAGCGTAGCCTCATCTTACGTGAAGACATCATTGTTGGAATATGGTTGACCGAAGATAAGGTGCCCTGTCGACTAGGGTATGCTACGATCGGTTCATGACGTTATGTCGAGTGGCATAACCTAGCTTATCAAGCGACAACTGACTTGGTTAGTGAGGAGGAGTCTGTGAAAGAAGACCGAGCGCTTATGATGGTTAGGCCGGAGTACCAGGCCCCCTCTAGAATTAAGATTCGTGGTTCATTAACACCAGGTCAGCATCAACGGCTGGCCAGAAAAGCGTGCAAGTGGATGAACTGATTCAAACCATATTACCTTGCGATAAGAGGGGATTTGCAAAGACAAAGTTGCAAACCGAGTCACCCCCGAGAAAGGTCAGCAGTACAAGGATGAAGATTCGGAATTAGTAAGAGCTTACCCGGATGCAGAAGTGGAGCAGCCCCCGATAGGTTAGCCGATATCTTCCTTGAATGATACCACTGAGGCCCCGGATATGAACGAAGAGAAGGCAAATACTACCGGTGTAGTAGGGACCCTCAGTCAGGAGATGGACGTCATCACGGAAGGAAACCCAGAGGCTGACTAGGTCTGCACTCACGAAGGGGGTGACTTATATGTCGATGTCATGGAAGATCAGAGGACAGTGCTTCCTGAAGTAGCACCTTGCCCCCACAAGTTACGATGGATGATTTGCAAGTAGGCCAATACCCCAGAAAAGATTAACAGGTTGAAGGAAATAGTAGTGAGAAGGAAGCATCTGTTGGTTCTCCAAGGTAATAATGCACTTCCCCTAATAGCCCATGAGGCGGTGTGCAATATCTACGTGGATGATGCAAAGCCGATTGCTTGGCGATGTCGGCGAGTCGCGCATCGGTATTGAGAAACGTTATCCGAACTGATCAAGGGGTTGTTAGCGACCAAGAACATCCAGCCATCCACCGCACCCTGGGCTTCCGCTACAGTAAATATTATCGGGGTGGATATACGGTTGTGCATTGATTATCGGTTAGTAAAACGACTGTCTAAGTTGATGATTTATCCGATGCCGTTGATCAACGACTTTTTGGAAGGATTGTATAAAATTTTATGGTATTGTTCACAAGAAATGACCGGTGGATTTTGGGTGGTCTGCAACTGACCGAGCACGAGACATTTTGGCATTTTTACTTCTTTCCGGTTGTCCGAATGGAATCGAATGCCGCTTGGCCCACATATCCGTCAGTGGATAATTGCTAACGCTTTATATGGACGCGTCAAGATCAAGGCAAATTGGGACCCCTGGTCAGGGATGTCTTTACTGAAAGTGACCCTGATCCAGACCGAAAGCCTTCGGTTCTGGGACAGAGGTCCTATATTGATGACACTCTAGTGACAGCCACCTCATGGGATTTGCTATCCAAAATCGTTGAGAAATTGCTGATCACGTGTGAAAAGTGGAATTGTCGATTAGTATTGCTAAGAGTTTCTGAGGAACAACCAAGCTCACATATCTAGGCTTCTGAGTATCGATTGCCGGATTACAAGCCAACCGAAAGGATTCGGAAGTAACCTGCCCTTCCCACGGTCGCTAAAGACTATGCAGTCCTTGCCAGGCAGCCTAGCCTATAACACCTGTTTCATCGTAGATTTCGCGATTTACACGGCGGTCTGTATGAGTTGCGGAAGGTAGTTGCGTGGTTGCACCGGCAGCAGGAACTTCAGGTCAGGTCAGCTGTCTTGACCAATCAAAAGGCGGAATTGCTAACCGGAGCGGATGATCAGCCTGCTGACCTGAACTCGACCTGGTCAGATACTTATATGTCTAGAGCGAAGGTGGCATTTGGTATGCTAAAGGCGAAGATGGCGACCACGCCAGTTTTGAAACATTTGGACCCCGTGAAAGTGCCGGTGGTTATTATCTGCGCTAATAAGTGGGCCATCTCAGCTGCCCTGGTACAGGATAATGATGGCATATGCTGCCCAGTGATGTTCACCAGCCAAAAATTAAAGGCGAACGAGGTGAACTGATGAGGAAGTCTTAGCTTTGCTGAGAATACTGGATATATCATGCTAGTGTCTCTCCCAATTAAAGTACTTTCGAAACGGTCGACCCTGTCTTGGCTTCTCAAGATGATGGTTGGCTGGGCAGGTGGCTGCACTGGTCGCTCGAAGTCATCAAGTGCACTAAATGAGAAGACAAAATTCTGGGAAGGCTAGTGGCCAGCATCACTACAAGTGATGAAGTGGAGGAGGCACTCGTAGCGTCATAGTGACCCCCCCCCCCCCGAATCAACCACGGCAATCTATTATGTTCCCACCACCAGCTGTTGACCAAAAAAAGAATTATTAATGGTGTTGATTTTCGATGGGTTAGCTATCGATAAGAAAGGGACGGGTGCCTATAGTGCAATACTATGGAAACTGCCAGAGTGGGAAGTGGTTGTCGCCGCCCCTGATTTTACGTCGAATTGGCCCCAAAAACAGAATTAAAATTTAAACGCAAGATCTAGGTCACATGGATAAGGTATAAGTGTAATCATTAACTGATTATTATAATGCGTAAAGACTGAGTTATAGTCCAATGAAGGAGAATTAGTAACAATGTTGTGTTCCAACGCGTTAGGGTTGCTGAATAGCAATAGCGAGATATTGTGCAATTGGGTAGGGAGACAGTCAGAGGTTGGGGTTTGTTTAAGAGCAAAAGAAGTGCAATTAGTTGCAGTAAAACGTATTTGAACTACTAGCAGCAAAAAGGTTTAGTGTTTGCGCAAATAAAGAGACATTATGGAAAGTGACATTATTCTTGCAGTAGCGAAACAATGCACATGAGAGCTGTGTTTGAGCTTGCGACCTGTAGTTGTTTGCTAAGCCAGCAATACATCATCATCATTATGATTCGGTATCAACTTGTCTATGCTGAATGAAGTAAATATTTCACACAGCCAATCTCAAATCAACACAGACCACTAAACTTGTG
>MIQA02012079.1:0-12490 GCA_001887855.2 Sclerospora graminicola | reverse complement strand
CTTCATGTCCGTGTTGGCGATAAAAATTAAAGATCTCGCGACTCTGGCTCTCATGAGCGCGTCGTCGATTTTCCAAAGCACGTGCAGGTCGCACGGACGGCGTCGTCAACCGTATCGGATTTTCAGGAACGGTTTGCGAACGGGGCGACGTCTTCCAATCAATCTCGGGGTTTTGCTCACGGAGCTAAATCATCCCGAGAATCACGTCTGTGTTCTCAGGGATTGGCATCACCTGGAACTTTGACTTCCTTGCCGGAAAACCGGAACTTCAAGAATTATATCTGCGGTACGACGGGGACGATGTATCATCTGTCCAAAGCCAAGATCGACTTCTATGATATTGGTTGCATCTTCGTGTATACTAGCATTCAAAGATTCTACAAGTTCTTCCGATATGCCGTTTAAACTGCAGCCATTATCAATGAAAATTGATACGTTTTTCTTTTTTTCCGGCTAAGTGCTTGGACTTCAAGAATTGCATAAAAGGCACCACTCATGTAGTTGCTCGACTCCTTCTTTTGCGTGCAATCGGGCGAGATGTGCCCTTTGTTTTTGCAGTTATGACACGTTGCATTCTTCTTTCAGTCATCATTTCCATTCGACGATGGGTTTTGCTCTTGCCGCTCTTGCCCTTCCTCGTCTTGTTCGACTTGATTTCGAGAAATTCTTATGTCCTTGAGTTCGCGGCGGCTTTCCATTATAATGCGCAAACTCAAAGTTCGTGGCGATCTTGATTGTTTCATCCAGCGTTTTTGGACTCTCTTCCTTAATCTTAGCACTTGTCTCGGCACGAAGGCCGTGCTGGAAGTAGAAACGCTGATCAAGATCCGCGATGGGCAGCTCCGCCTGCGAATGCAGATCCTGGAACTTTGCCACGTACTCATGAATTGAGCTAGTTTGTTTTAGATCGAAAAGACGCTCTCGAAGGCTGTACTCAAAGTCCTTCGGCTTAAAGCGTTGACGCATCTTTTCCTTGAATAGTTGCCACGTCTTGTTCACACCTGCAGTGGCACATTCCACTGCAAAGATGGTACGACGCCAGTTCTGCACGGACTTTCCGAGGTTGCATGTAATTTCTTCAACAAATTCCGATGAATTTGCATTCATCACATCACGCTTGTATGCGTAGTAGTCCTCGGTAGAGAAGATAAACAACTCCAAGTCCTCGTTCAACTTGCCATCATACGTTGGCGGATCCTTCTTTCGACCGGGTCCTTGACGGTTCATCATCTGGTTAAACTGAACTTGTGACTGCTGCATGAACGTCTGAAGCTGAACCTGCGACTGCAAGTTCTGTTGCTGAATCATTAACACCAATTGTTGAATGACGGATGGATCTGCAGGTAGAACCCTTGCTGAGGAGCAGAAGGATGTGCGGCAGGCGCCGGAGCAGAAGCTGGCGCTTGCGTCGGTATAGCGTTTCCTTGAACATTCTGCTTCTCTTCTCTAGCAGCTTCTTGTTGTGCACTTGCAGCAACACGCGTGCGTGACGCAGAGCGGGCTCGCTCTACGTTTGGTGTGTCGTTCATTCGACTTTGTTGACGCGGGCGTTGATTTGGTGATTCACGCTCAACTTCTCTGGTACGACGACCAGACATGAGAAGTTGGACTTCACAGCGTGTAAATCAATAAATTCTCTTTCTTAAAACGTATCGAACTTAACTCGGAGCCTGAAAACTACAAATCTAAGCTATCGAACTTAATGCGAACCTATTCTAGAAACTTTCGAATTAACCTATCTAGTTTCTAGCCTTCTTGGTTGCCTTGGTGTTCTGGAAGCGCTTAACCGAGTGATCCCAAGTGTTCGTTACGACCTCTTCCACCTTGTCTATGTGATATAACAAGATATTGGAAGTTGAATGAATCAAATTACGGGTTTCGTGGTTAAACGAGTCAGGAATCTCGTCTCGAATTAACTTAACGAGTTTCTTCTGCTTAAGAACCGTTAACCACAGGTCGTGTCGGAGTTTATCAAGTTTTGCGTGCCTTTGCGTTAAACACTCCGAATCGGTTTGAAAAGGGTTTTCGGGTTCACGGGTTTTACGCTTTCCCATCCAATACTCGAAAAAGACTACCGCAACTTAGTAGCAACGGGTGTGGATCTAACGTAAGTTAGTGGGCAGCTAAAGGAGATTGACACTCACTAGTGCGAAGGCGGGACAGGCACTTTAAAAGCACACTAAACCACAGGCCCAACGTCGGAGTCTCCAATCTGTGTGCCACACAACTTCGTAACCACACCAACCAGCTACTAAGTGTAGAAGATTGTGTAAAAACGGGACGTCTGTAGCCCTCCTCGTAAAGTACGACTCAGGCAAGCTTGTTTTCTTGAAAACAAGTGCAAAAAGAGCTTCCCACTATGTGGCCACTCTACACTTCTGAATCTGGATTTGCAGAGGATGTCGACCAATAAGTGCTACTATGTCACAGTAGGCTGCGTGATTGGTGTAATTGAGAGTAAAATGTGAAGTGAGATTGTTTACATTGGGGTTCATTTGGACCCCTTAAACGCTCTGAGCCACCGATTGTGGCTTACGTCGCCTAACCTACTTTTTTCTTATTTTTTTGTATTCCTATCTCTGGGTTAGTCAATTTGTTTGCGAGACATGACTAATGCACTTTCGCATACCTTGTCCCTATGTTGGTTGTACTATGCCTTTGTCCTACGTCTTATTCTCTCACTTGCCTACAATATAGTATAATATAAGCTAGTGAATTAAACTTGCAACGTGTAACTAAAATTTTTACGACGCCAATTGCGTCACAGAACTTGCATACAGCCAACCGCGCCATCCCCCCTCCGTTCAGCCAATATCAAAGGTATGTGTATCCCCTATTCAGTTTTATTATATTGTGATTGGGAATGATGCGTATTTTTCTTAGTTTTGCGACTGTATAAGCCAAATGTTCATGTGTGTCGAGACATTTGCTGCCAACGTCCATGTCATTATCGACTGCAATGCATCCCGTTTGTACTATCCAGTATGCTTATCCTGCCATTAGTTTTGGGTAAGTGACAACTCGAATCCATATATAATAAAAGAAACACATTTTCTAATCATAATCATCGTTACCATGGAAGTGATATTTTTAGATACCTAATTACATTCCAAAGAGGTGTAGTCAAAGAGCCAGAAATTGTGCGGAGCATTTGAACAACATCTAAAATTGTAGTTCATTACAAAAGGGGTCAAACAATTACAGATAAAATCGTCATATCGACTTCATAAAAAGCAGATTTAAAGGAAAGAGCAGAAACTTTGGACTATTAATGTTCCTTAATGATAGCCCTCGCAGGTTTTAGCTTTTTCATTTTTGGTGACTACACCACTTAAGTCTATCATTTGAGCGCCTGATAAGCACCAAGAAATTAGGCTGATGCAGGTAAACGAAGAGAGGTCATTGTTAGCTTTCGAGGTGGAATTGTTGGTCTCCCTTTTGCTTAACTTTCATTTTTACACGCGCGAGGCGGCAAGGAAATTTGAGAAAGTGGAAGTGCCCTATCATAAACATACGCATCGTCTAGTCAATGAACACGCGCCGGAACAGGAAGTCAAGGATGAATCAGTGTGGAAACGGCAAGGGTATCACTCCAGAGGCATGATAGGTACACACCAAGTATATACAGTTCTTCTTCGGAATGTGTCTAGGAACATAGACATTCTAAAACTAAATGCCTTTCTGGAGGAACGTGTGAAAACACCGTTCCGGCTGCAGGAAATGGATCAAGGCGGACCGATGGCAGCATCATCGTTAGATTGGGAACTCAGGATCACAGCAGGGGGCTGCCCCAAGGTACTGGAAGGAATTTGCAGAATGTTTTGGTGTGGCATAATGTTATTAGTCGAGCACCCTTCAACTCGGGGACGACGTCATTGTCTTCGATGTGGAGAGGTCGGACATCAGATGCGAGGTTGTCCGACCTCGGAGAAAACTTTGCGGGAGGAGAATTGCATAGTGGTCTCGGTGGAAGAGGTCAATCAGATCACGGCACCCCCACCGACCTTTTCCAGCATGGAAGATTTGTTCACGGAAGTCACGAAGGTCTATCAAGAACAACAACAACAAAACAACCAGGTAAAACATCGAGTAAAACCAAGGTGAGTTCACTGGGAGCCAACAGCTTACACGAGAAGGCAGCAGAAATGAAAGAATCAGAGGCGGCTGAAGGGGAGCAGAAAGAAGTAAAAGATATTCAGCAGGAGGCAAATCAGGAAGGTTAGGAAACACCTCCGAAAGAGCAACGGGACGAGTGGACGGAAGTCCAACACAGAAAGAAAAAATTGACAAAAAAAGTGGAGTAGCAATAGGAATGCATGTAAAAAAACAGGTATAGAAAAAGAGATAGAAATAGAATGTGCGGAGGAAGGAAAATCAGGGGGGGGGGGTGGAAACGAAAGTAACCAAGGGGAGAAGAGACAAATCAAGCGCCTCAAATGACGAGGTCAACGGATAGCCTGAGGAGGAACGGGACCCAGAACATGGAATAGGTGACACTACTACAATCACGAAAGAGGTAAGATCCAAGGACGTCCTGAGAATGAAGGAGAAAAAGGGAACGGCAAAGGACAAACAAATCGAGAACACAGAACTGCAAATGCAAGAAGCAGAGGCGAAGAAACGTATTAAAAGGCTGGTGGCACAGACAAATGCGAAATGGGGCCCTCTAGCATGGTTTACTTGGCAGACTTAAGGAATAGAAGAAACGCGAAAATGGAACCTTCCGGACGCGTTGATTATGATGGGGTTGCAGTTAGTGCGAACTCCAGCTACAGGAAACTGCCAGGCATACAGTGTGATTCAGGCACTGCTGAACCCCAACTTAAGCGAAGACACCGAGGTATTAGAGCAAGGCGCAACAAGTATTAGCAAGGATGTGTGGCAAGGGCACAAATGGACTTCGGGATAAAGTTTCCCTTAGGGGTAAGAAGACAGACGTTACGGAGTCTCGGATGGGGTTACGATAAAATGTCGGCCCAAAACACAGAACAAGAGTTCCGTAAGTATTTAGAGGCATACAGGACAAGTGCTTCAGCAGTAAGTACAGTAATAGGGGCAGAAACCTGGGGTAGAAATGACACGTTGAGCAGTATAGGTACGTTCCTTCAACGTGACATTTTTGTGATAAGTAGAGATACAGAGTCAGAAACCCTCGGGGCAATCCATTACGCACCTGAAACGAGGATCGTCAAGAAGAGGAAGTACGCCACGTGTGGAGAGTTTCCGATCACCATCAGCAGTTGTATCCAACGGATTACCAACTTGAAGAAACTAGCGGGGAATGACTCTTCCAGGTTGCCGATCGTACTCCATTTCCAACAGGCACATTACCAAGCATATGTGCACGGGTGGCGCCAAGAAGGAGCAGAAAACACCTCAACAGAAAACCAAGACGTGGCGATGGAGACACCAACCACCAGGGTAGTGGCACACTACGAAGGAGATAGTAGAGGAGGGGACCAAGACAAGGGCGAGATTGTCTGTAAGGAGGAACGCGAAGACTCCGGAATACACCATGTGTTTAGGTGGCAAATGGACACACAGATTCGTCAAGGTTCCAAGCAGGCACGACGTTTATTAGACGTGTTACACATGAATGTGACATGGAGACCAGAAGAAGACCAAGTGCGGCTGTTAGAGGCGGACCTTACGGACGGTGGTACGCGAATGGAAATGGCCCAAGAGTTTGACATTTCGGAACAAGAATTGATGCTATGGTATCACCATCTGAGAGGGGTATCAGTGTTGGAAGCGGGACACAACTTAGAGACAAGTCAATCAGGACAGGACACGCAGGTATCCGAATACGTGGACACAAGTGATGGAGAGACAAAAATACCGGAAACACCCGTGAAACCAAGGAAGAGGAAGAAAAGGACGGGGGAGGGATGGATAGGAGACTCAGCAGAGAAGACTCAACATAATACGAACCCAGGCGAGAGACCAGAAGTCAAACGGGAACTATATGACGAGCTGGCGTTAGTAAGTAAAGAAAGTGGGACATTTTGCGGTGATGATGGCGGCTGGAAGATGGCATGGAACGAAATGGCGAGGGCATGTAAAGGAACAACAAGGTGCATTCATCCCATTTATCGAGGCGAATACGATGGAGTGGATAAAGGCGCTGGAAGCAGACAGAGACGCAATTATCCACTTAATCGGGCATTTTACACATCCCCACAAGGTATTAGAATTATTGCATGATGATGTATTTGTGATTCTAGCTCGGGATTGGAAGAAACAGTGCTGGGAGGAGATGATAGGACAAGGAAAACGTAATAAACTGACTCCGGTGGCGGCTAGTGAGCTCACGGAGTGGGAAGAGAGGGTGCATATTCTGCCAAACGAAAAACAGAAAGAAAAGGTGAGGAATAGTGCTACTGAATGGGCTAAACTTCGACGAGCGGCATATGGGCAGAATGCTTTGGTGAAGTTATGTGCACCGAAAAGGAGGCATCAGGTAAGTAAAGTGTTAACGTTAGCCCATATTTACGGCGCGACTATTGCGGCAATGGTCGGACAAGACGCAGCGCTAGATGACACCATTGTGGTCAAGTTAAAGAGACACCTCCAAGCGTTGAAGGTAAATGAAAGATATAAGGAACTTATTTCTAACAGTGAACTTTCAGCAGCACCAGAATGGGAAGCACTTCATCATTTTATGCTGTCGGTCGCAACAAATGACCAAGAAACTGTTGATCACACACTCATTCCAAGGCCAGATTCACTGGCGATTTCTCCTATGGAATGGTTGAAAAGATGTGACTGCGGGCCCAACAGGATCCTCATCCCAGGCAGTTAGCGGGCACTTACGCGGAAACACTCAAAATCAACAATCAAAAATGGAAATCACACAGAAAGTTACGAGAACAAGAGCAGAAACACTGACCAGGACACTTCTCATGGATTACTCAGAACGTTAGAGGTTTTACTAAGGAGCGGCGACAATATTGGATGCGTGCATGGATCAAGGATCACCGTAAGTCGGACGTGGTGGGGATCCTCATTCAGGAAACTCATGTTGCATCTAGGGAGGAAGCCGAATCCCTAACGAAGATGTGGGAAACGGCGAACCAGTACACAGTGGGTACACATCAGTTAGCGTTTTGGAGTATTGGATCAAATAGACAAGCAGGGGTGAGAATCCTGATTTTTTCAGAATATGCTCATAAAATTTCCCCCTGGCAAGAACCCTTATGGATTACGCGGACAATTGGGATCACGTTTGACAGTTGGCATATTGTGAACATATACGGACCAGCCGAATCGAACGGGGCAAGAGGAGACTATTATCAAAACCTTGACCAATGGTTTCGTTTCAAGACAGAATTCACGATCGTAGGTGGAGATTTTAATTGTGTGGAAGACCCACAACTGGATAGAAACGGGCAGACAAAACAAGTACGAACAGAGTGTGAAGAACTAACGAGATTACTGCGAAGAAGACCTCTACACGACTCGCAACTAGTACAGTATAACGTGTGGATGGAGACTCAAATTTCAGCGGACATACCGTATACATTTTGGCGAGGGGATTCAGCAAGTCGGCTGGACCGTTTTTACGTTTCTGAGGAACAATTCTCGAAAGTAGTCTGGACAGCAGTGAAACATCCCAAAGTAGCGTCGGACCACGAAGAAGTGAAATTGATGATGCAGACGGAAGTAACGAATCTTAACATTAAAACAAGACATGCGCCGGTTGCATACCCTATCAATGGAAACCGGACGGAGACAGTGGCGACAGAGATCAGGCAACAAGTCCTTGCAGAAGAAGACACACTTTTGGAGGGGGCAGCACAGTGGGATCAAAAAGTGCGGCTGTGGAAGTTAGCGATTAAGAAGGTAAGAACTAGGCAATCCAATAGGAGACGAAGGAAAACGCAACGTCTTCAGATATTACTTTTCGATGGTGCCAAAACAAGACAAGACTGTATAGACATGAACTGTGAGGAACTATTACGACAAAACAAGTGGAGAATGGGAAGAAGGTATCACCGTTCCCCAGCAACAGTGCGATGGTTATTTCGGCGGACTTCGGTATGGGAGGCTCAACAAACTGTGTCCAAGATCACTCTTACGAATCCTCAAGATGCGGATAAAGGAGTGACAATAGCGGGCAAATTTGCGGTTGGTTGGAGACCAATTCTGGGGGTGTCACATCGGACAATACATATATCTGAGCTAGAAAGTAAATTGGAGCATTTCGCGGCGTCAGCACATTTTTCACAATTAACACAAGAAGAAAATGAGATGTTACTAGTTCCGATTGAAGCAGTGGATATTTTGGAAGCAGTGAAACGACTGCAACGGAGGAAAGCAGCAGGCGAAGATGGACTCAATAATGATTTCTTCAAAGATTTTGTGGATGATATGATGAATGACTTATTGGTGGTGTATAATGACGTTTTACTTGGAGGAACGCCACCGCCCTCCTTCTATAAAGCGATAATCATCCCACTCAGAAAGAAAGGGGACTCGGACAATGTCATGGATTATAGACCAATTTCCTTGCTTCAGACCAGCTACAAAGTTTTATCAAAGATTCTGGCAAGCTGCAAACCTTTCTGGCACGGCTCATACAAGATTCGCAGCAAGGATTTGTGCATGGGAGGAAGATGGAGAGGTCGGTGATGATGATGATGGCGATCCTAGAACGGCGCCAACACTATAGTGAGATCGAAGTGGAAGACAGTGCGAGTATACTACTCCTGGACTTCGCGAAGGCCTATGACACGGTCGACAGAACTTATCTCGTGTACGTGCTGCGTAAATTTGGTTTCTCAACAGCGTTTATTAATTTAATGGAAAAACTGCACGAGAAGACCACAGCCCAATTCTTAGTGAACGGGCAGTTGTCACGAGAAATGGCAATAACATCAGGAATTAGGCAAGGACCCCCTGGCCCCGTTGCTTTTCATACTACTCGTGGAACCGCTAGGAATAGCCATACAATCGCAGAATGAGTTGAAAGGTATCACTATTGGGACGAGTACTGATAAATTCTGTCACCTTTTTTCCGCCTTTGTAGACGACTCTACAATATTTTTAGAACGGGCGGGACAAGTCCAGACAGCATTACATGTCGTACAAGCCTTTGGAGAGTTATCCGGACTCAAGGTACAACCGAAGAAATGTGTTAACATAATTTTGGACAAAGTAAGGGCGAGAGAGACGTGGTGCGGAATACCAGTGTTGAAAGACAATGCTTCAATAAGGCATCTCGGGTACGAAATACGAAATTGGAGCTGATAATCCACGGGAACGAAACTGGGCACATAGGTTGAAAGCAGTGAAACGACGGCTGATCACGGCGGCGAAATGTGGAACCTCGGTAATTGAAAGGGTACACTTATTTAATGCTGTGGCGATACCTGCAATACTGTTTACAGCAAAGGTGTTTCCGCCGACACAAGAAGTGACGAAGGAGCTTATCAGTTTCCAGAAGCGCTTCGTGCGGAATCCGATACGGGAAGATGGGCTGACAAAACATAAAATGTCGCCGAATTTAGTCTACGCCCCCAGACAGGCAGGTGGCTTGGGACTTATTTCAATACCCTTGGCCATTCACATCCAATACGTAAAAGATGCGGCGTGCTGGATGATGGAACCGGAAACCAAGTACTCAATGTCATGGCGTGTTTACAGTAACTTCTTTCGGCTATCGACACCAGGAGGTTTCCTCTCTCCACAAACCAGGAAATTTCAAACGAACGCACTATATAGAGGTAATATATGTGGGCTGACGTTACGCACTTTATCTCAATGTTTAGGGCCCGACAAAACAGAAGAAGACATCATTCAAAGGTACGTGACGAATGTGCTATCGGCGGAACTAACATATATAAAAAAACGAAATGTTTCCTACTACAGTGGTGAAAGACGGGGATATAATTACAGTAAGTCTGACGAAATCTGAACTACCGTGGCACAATGGAATGTCGGAGGAAATCCGTGCGTTTTGGGGGACCTTCCAGTAGTGGGACAACCCGTGGATATTAGAAGCAACGCGTTTGAAGATACCACCCCGGAAGTATGACCACATTGAAATGACGTCTATTCGCCAACTAAAAATTTGGAGAACCGGGGAGTACGAGTACAAGTGGACGGCGCGCATGAAAGAGGATTTGGGACACACCAAGGCGAAAGAGTTACGGTGGTTGGTGACGATGATAATCTGTTCGCCAAGGGTTGGCATTGGTCAATACATTGGGCACGATCCCCCGTTACAGATAATCGCGTGTCCAGCTAGATTACGACAAGTCTGTTGGACTACGGGGCAGAAGGGATGGATAAGAGGGCGTGACGTAGTCACTGGAGAGCAATGAACCTACAGACAAGCACAGGACGGGTTTCGATGGAAAATCGAGCGGGAGTCGAAACAGCAGCGGGGACAGGATCAGACTGATGAGGACACGGAATGTATATACTTTAAGGCTAATCCGACGGTGAACTATTTCCCGTGGAATATGGAGGAAGACAAAAGTAGGAGATCCATGCAACACCATTTTCGTCGTTCCTTTCGAGTGATGTATTACAAGTACAATGCAGCGTCAATGGATGGAGTCCTGAAGACATGGAATAACAAGAACAAGAACGAGGACTGGGGACACGAAGCGCAGGAACAATCAATCAAGGAACTGTGGACACATGGTAACATGTTGACAGACTATCAGACATGGGTCGTGTATCGAGCAGCCACACACCAGCTGAATGTTTATTATGAGGTTGATAACGCCTGCCGCCTCGATAAAGAGTGCAAGGCAGAGGGGAAAGGGGTCACACATATTGTGTGGGGGTGTAAGCGGGCCCTATCCTTTTGGACCCGGCTTATTAGTTACTGGCATGGGTGGGCGGTTCCGCATGCGACTGTGTTGTCCTTTCGGGAATATGTTGCTCAGCGAATGTCGCCACCCATTTCTAAGAAATTCGAGCAGAGGATTGTAGCAAGATGTGACAAGCAAGCCAGAAAATGCATTTCACAAGTGCAACGATTATGGTGGGCTATATGCTCTATTGGGTTACTTGGATTTGGAGAATTCGGAATTTGGTGGTGTTCCAAAAGGAACAGTGGAACCAATTTCAATATACCGAGTTTGTTTGGAAAAAGACGATGGAGCAGATCAAGGCCGTCACAGAATATGAGAAGTCAAGAGCCGGATTGCGTATACAGGGAATGCAGTTACAAATATGCTTGGAATGCTTATTGAAAGTGGATGGAAATCTCAAGGAGCGCCAGACCGCATTATTATTAGATCACGAGCGGACGACGACAAGATTTGAAAATATTAAAGCAGAAATACTTACATTTATAGTAGCTAATAGTACATAAGACTAAATAGACTACCATTTACTACGTTCCGAGTAAATGTTCCAGTGCACGGCCCATTGAAGCAATTGATCGGCTGCTAACGCGGGGCTGTTAGGCACACTCTGCTCCAATGGCGGCGGACACAACTAATCGTAAATACGCCGCAAGGCAGCCGGGGTTATTAAGCGCCTCGTCGCGACAAGCGATCAAGAAATCATAGCAATTTTCACCAACCACGTTAGTACAGTGGGTTCCAAAATTCAAACCCGATTTTCAAAAAAAAGCAAAAATATCTTATAGGCGACGCGCTTATAATTGAAACAATCTGGTGTCATGTTGCCATCGTCAATTATAAATACTTTTGAGTATAATAAGACCAGAAGCGATAGATCCTAAAATAAAATATTTAAACCTGCTTCAAAAAAATGTATTATTAATTTATATTTTTTTAAGGGAGACATTATCCCCACCGGAGTTTTTATTATCCTCGGGATAATATCTCCCTTTAAAGATTACAAATAGTGTGGACCACAATTTAATATTTGTCCCTGCACTGTGAATCATTCTACATGTATCAGCTTCTTTGCGGTGATGCAAAACAAAAGGCCGCTTTTTACACCCCCTGTATTGATTTACTCTTCCCCAAGTACTAGTGAAGCTGTTACACATATGATATATGCTCGTCAAATTTCTGTCTTTGTTTAACGGTTTCGTTTCCCACCCTTTCAGAATTCGTCGTTACCTACTGATGAGAAAATGGTAGATACATTCTTCTTTAAAGGCTTCACTATGGTAAAGTCTATTAAGCTCGTTGACACGCGGCTTCTTATTGGGCAACATCAGTTACACGTCTATGTCTGGAGGAGCAGAGGCGACTCTATCATTAATGGACGAGAGCCAACAACAATTTAGCCTCTGGAAGCAGGAAAGAAAGACGACGTTACAGCAACAAGGTTAAGCGCGCACTATCGTTGCATCGTAATAGCTATTCAACGTCCCTAAAGTCTGCGTTTTCAGTCACTAGTTATCATTCAGCATTCAAAATGCTACTGATAAAGAGCCTTACAAGATATCAGAAATTAAATTAGCTCGTAAAACTCCGGTGGGATTAATAAAAAACCCCGGTGGGATAATTGTCTCCCTAATTTAAATATATTTATAAATATGAAATGACCTTGCGTC
>MIQA02012075.1:0-11725 GCA_001887855.2 Sclerospora graminicola | reverse complement strand
TCGAGACGAAGTTCACACTTCGTCCCGAGACACCAACACCCGCGCCAGGGCGCGGGCGGAAGAGGTCCAGAACCTATGGACCTATAGGTTGCAGTTGCCTCTGTGGTGGAGCCGATTTCCAAATCCATGACCGAAGTCTTGGGCGGAATCCGGGTACCCACTGGCCCGGACGACCAACTATCGGAGGGGTAATCCGTTTATCCTGATTAGCATCAGAATCAGATGAATCACCATTGTGGTGACTGATCTGATCCTCCCGGTCATCAGGCCGGTCGTCATGCGCGTCAGGATCTATATTCAACTTCATCTCACCTTGTGTGCCCGTTGATCGGGGGTGGTTACACTCACTCAGGTGGACTCGGTGACTAAAACGATGATCTTGATCAGGTCGGAGGGAAAGACCTTCTCGAGAAGGGGTGTCCTCGGGTGGAAATCTTCATCGGAGAACGGGTTGGGGTCGATACTTAACCAGTATCTAGGCACTGATCGGGAAAGATCGTCCGATCAGGCCAGCCAATGAGAGAGAGATAAAGAACCAAGAAAACGCGATCTAAACACGATCGTTCCGCACGTATCCACAAACTTATATCCCACAAAACCTTTTCCATATTCAATGACGTGTTCCCAACAACTCCGTGCGTTGAGGGTGAGGTTCGATCCCTAAACAAACCCGTCGGGGTCTTCCCGGTAACCAAATGCGTCATAAGCGGTCTTAACCGGAACTCTTGAGCCAAGAGACTAGTTTTAACCCTGTGCTACCCAATGACCGCAACAGCGTGCCGGAGCGGCTCTTTGCTTAGGGTGAAATCAAGAGCCTGTTATCATATATGCAAAGTTCCTGATACCTAGTGTACCAATACACCAAACTCATGTGCTGATTTTATACTTCGACCCTGTTCACTCGTCGCACCGTTGCATAGCACCACCTTACCCATCCTGGCTGCACCTTCAAGCCTGATCTGTACCACCTTCTGCCCTTATCACGGCCCGACTTATCATAACGATCTTCAACAATCCCATATTCGCATAAACAACTTGGAAACCACATTGAATCTGCTCTCTAACACTTGTTTCACTTCCATATCCAGCGCCGACTTAACTGCAGAAAGAAATTTCACCTGCCTTCGCGTCTGGACTCCGTATTTTGAGGCTGATCAAGCCCCGATCATGATCGGCCGATAGCGATTCAGCGAGTGATCGGCAGTGAGTCAGGCGATCAGCCCTTGATCACTTCGGAAACTCTCTGAGTCACCATCACAACGACTTTATTCGCCCGCTCAGCCAAACTCCTGACCTCCATCCCATGTCGGTGTAACCATATCACATCGATTACAGCCGATCGGGCCTGATCGGGCCATCTGACGTCATCCCTGGACAAATCCATCGGTCATCATCACTTGCCTTGACTTGACATCACTCACACGACTCGCTATTCCACATGCCACATTGCATTCCACATGTGATCTTTGTATATTTTGGGGCATAATCGGTTGGCTTGGCCGATCGGGCCGGAACTTCGTATCAAATCACCTTCAACATCTGCACTGTTCATAGTTCGGCCCGATAACTGTCTCTGACGTGCCACGTCATCGTTGCTGCGGTATCTTAACTTGTCTCTGCCGATCTTGTCGTACATCCACGTGAACTCCACTTAATAAACGTTATCCCGATCGCGATCGTGATCTTCGCTGTTCCGTTGGTATTTGGGACCGGGCGTAGTAACTGTGCTTGGCTCATTCCTTCATATCACGAGCACCCGTTGTCCACTACCTTTTCGTCGTATGCTCGATCAGCCCTTCCCACTCATCAACTGTCTCACGTTGATGGGTGTTCCATCGTCACCAATCAACGCCATGTGTGGTCCACCTCATTCGCAACATTTTTCCAGATCGCGTTACCACACCTCGACACCGAGGCAACCGAAGAACAAGAAGTTCCTTCGCTGCAATCGATGCGCGAAGATGGGTCATTACGCCCATGAACGCATGGCGCCGGACGCGGCGCCATGCGGTCAGCGGACTGGACAGTCCGCTGGTAAGCGACATCAAAACGGGCAACCCTCTGTTGATGCAAAAAACGTCAACAACCAGTAGGGGCGGGGCGCCATACTTGACGGGTTATCTCACATCCCGACATCGGGTATGTGAGGATAATAGCCCAGACAGGACTATGTCCTGTCAGCATGTGCAGGGTGAAGAGAAACCTCTCATCACCCTGGAAGTTAAGCCGCATGGAAACGATGTCCCCATGCGTGCTCTGTTTGACAAAGGAGCGTCAAACAATTTCGTTAGAACTGAGGTTCTAACGTCGTTGAATTTCGTGGAGACTGAAACTCTACGAAGCATGTTGTCAGTCCGGTTAGCAACAGGAGCAACCGTGACTAAACCAAAGCGTGTGATTCGCACATGCTTTGAGTTTGATGAACTGTCGTTCGAAGAGCGCGCATGGGGACATCGTTTCCATGCGCTTAACTTCCGGTATGAGAGTTTTCCCTTCACCTGCACGGTTACAGAATAGTCCGGTCTGGGGCTATTATCTCACATGTCCGATTCGCATGTGAGATTAACCCGTCCAGTAGGGCGCCCGCCCTACTGGTTGTTGACGTTTTGCATCAACAGAGGGTTGCCCCTGTTGATGTCGCTTACCAGCGGACTGTCCAGTCCGCTGACTGCGTGGTGCCCGTCGCGGCGCCATGCATTCATGGGCGTAATGGCCCATTTTCGCGCATCTATTGCAGCGAAGGAACTTCTTGTTTTTCGGTTGCCTCAGTGTCGAGGCAACTGCAACAGATAGGTCCATCGGTTCTGAACCTCCTCCGCCCGCACTCTGGCGCAGGTTTTGGTGTCTCGGGACGAAGTGTGAACTTCGTCTGCTTGTGAAATTGGTTCGATTAACATGCTGCACTGGCGGCATGTTAAAGTCGAAAGGCTGTTGAGCCCTTCGACTAACCCCAGCATGCGTTGACGCTGAACGCATGCTGAATTCCTCTCGGATGCTTTGGTCTATAGCATCCCTCAGAGTATTTGGTTGAATCCGATAAAGACTCTGTTTGATGGACCGTCATTCAGTCCCTTCATAAAGCCAGTGACCTGCATGGCAGGGGGCACCGGCTCGTATACAATATTTGATAACAAATATTGTATTTTCTGAGCGTACGCATGTAGGCTCAGCTTGCCCTGCTTGAGTTCCATGAACTCTTCGCGGCAACTAAGCTCCATTTCTGGAGCTTCGAAGTTGAGCTTCAGCTCAGCTTTCAAATCCTGATACGTCAGTAACGCAGAGCCACTGATGGCTCTGCGGCTCATCGCCCATGCCCTGGCACGACCGCCTAGGCATGTAGTGGCGAAATAAGCTTGTGAACGTGGGTCCACAATCTTTTGAGCAGTGAGGGTATCTTCCACCTCTGCGAACCATCTACGAAGGGGCTCACCCCCTTCACCAGTATAGGGCGGAATCCGCGCCTTTACCACTTCAACGCTCGCAATAGATGTGGGCGTTGTAGGTTGCGACCGTAACATTGAGGAACGCACCTGAGGATCGATATACATCCTCTTGAAACGGGAAACCGTATCCAATGCTTCCTCCGGGGTTTTACCTCGGAGGATGGAAATGATCTCGGTCCCTATGGTCCGGATCATCTCTATTACCGTGGTCACAGTTCCCTGTGACCAGTTAGGGACGTTTTCCCTAACTAAATCATGCGCGAGCTGTCGCTCGCGCTCACGATCGCTGGCCGTCGCCATGACAGCCGGCGGCTCTTAAACCTTCGTTCCGCTAGTTAACTAGCGGAACGCGTCAACAGTGGTCGTTCAGACGGACCACAAAGTGCTACCAGGTGTAACAGGCTAGCTGTTACTGGCTTACACTGTAAAATTGCAGTGAGGAAGCGTGCAATTAGTTAGGACCAAATATAATTTGGTCCTCCTTAGTTTATTTAAGACAACCTTTTTTTGACAGCTACTTGTTTATAGAGGAATTGACGAAATTGGATTTGTTCTTGCCGAATTTGCTTTTGTTCTTGCCGAAATAAGACTGGAAAAGGTGTAGTAGTAGTAGTAGTAGTAGTAATGGGTAGAAAGGACCCACTACGTGCACACCCCGTTTTGATACGTGCACACACCCCGACCCTACAAAAAATGTCATAATTTTTGTACTCGCACACCCCTTGCCCTAAGAGCATCGCCACCGGTGAGCCTTAGGGCCGTTCTTACAAAATGTCCCGGGACGGGACCCCGGGACAGTCCCAAGTCCCGAAAATAAGAATCAAATTTTGATCTGATTTTTTTCACATGAACTTTACTAATTTTGGTATGACTTGGCCGCTACACTTCCACGTAGTACTCAGGATTGGATCCAAGCACTAATTCAAGCTACCACGAACTCTTATTCCAGTCCTAAAAGTGAAAATCTCACTTATTGTACATCTTACATGTAGATCCCTCGATAATTGACCTTGAAACCGTAGTTGGAGCTCTTATCCCTAAACTGTGCCATAACCGGATAGAAACACTCTTGGCGGAATTTATCGCTCATTCAAAAGACGATGTCGACGGCTGGAAATTTCAAATGCAACAACGTGGAGTTAAAGCGTATGTACGTCGAGCTTGTCGCTTGGAAACGTATAAAGGCGTCGGGTTTGGTGCACAACATCCACATAAAGTATTGAAATTATTGTTGGATCCCGTTAGACGACAAACGTATGACCCCCAACTACTCATACTGCAGCGTGTGCATGTGTTCAATAATCAAACTTGGGTCGATCATCTAACATACAAAGCAGCATTTCCTTCTCCACGGCAGGATTTTGGCAACCTCATGCATTGTCGTGTACTTAGTGACGGATCAATTGTCATGATTGATACTCATGTTAAAGATGACAACTTTCTCAAGAGTCACGAGCCACAGATCATCCGTAATAATATCATAATGGCTGGGTTTCTACTCGTGCCTAACGAGAACTATACGGGTGTAACTGTTACGTATATCTCCAATATGGACGTGATAACAGGCCTTCCCACCAAAATGCTCATTAAACGAGTGTTTTTGGTTGATGGAGTACGTCAAGCTTTAGAGGGAGATGACGAGTCTCGACACTGGGAACGTGTGACGAATGATACCGTATTTAATACTTCTACGAAGGATAGTGGCAAAGATAAGGACGAAGCCAACAAGAAGCTAGTAGCGGGGGAATACCAGTACGAGCACCTAATATCCAATCGTCCCAGTATTGTTCCAGACGAGGGATTTCCTGCTGTTCCGGAAGAAAACAGTGAGGTTATTGAAAAGGCGGTGGCACGAGTGGAAGCTGAATTGAATGATAACGCATCGTGGAATCAATAGGCGAGAAAGCAGGCGTGAAAGCGTATACCAAGATTGACGGTTCGCTCACAGCTATCAAGGGCGTTGGCTTTTTACCGTATCATCCTCGTGCAATATGGGATTGACGTTACGAAGCAAAAAATTGTGGACTCTCAGCTCGCTATGGGTGTCAATTTAAAGAAACTAAACGCATAGACAACGATTGATTATATGGAGTACAAGCCGATTCTAGTGGTTGCTGGTCGAGATTTTTGTAACCTTACGCATTGGCGTGTACTCCCTGGGGGTACAATTATCGTCGTGGTTCTAAGTATGGAAGATCACGAGCATTGTCCACTGAAAGAACCCAAAGTCGTCCGTGCTGAAGTGCATCTCGCTTGTATCGTAATCGAGCCGAATGCGACTTATGATGGTGCGATGGTGACTACCTTGGACAAGTCGGATTTAAAGGGTAACATTCCTGCTCGAATTGTTGGAAAAGCAGCAGCGGGACAGCCGTTTGTGATTGCTCGAATGGGGAACGTCATCAAAGGAAGACACGATCTGGACCAACTCGCAGCCCAAGGAAACGTCATGAACACGGTGTTTGAGCTTACCAAGAAAAAGCCGTCTTCTTTGTCGAATCTTGCCAGGACGTCGCACGTTTCCATGGGAATGAATATTGCTAAATCATCCAATGAAAAGACAGCGATACAGGTCAAAACGACTGACAAGGAAAAAAGCAATTTGTGGACGACGGGGCAAGTTGCGATGTATACTGTGCTATTTGGAGGTGCACTTTGGGCGCTTTAACGCTGCTGCTTTCTTTCCAGCGTTCATAATACTCTTGACCTCGTATTTCGCATTGAATCTTTATCTTCGTTCAATCATAGGAATCCTAGCGTAAACTCGTGTGGCCAAAGAGGCGAAAGAGCGCTAACACTATCGGTCTATCATTTGCGTAGTTATGGTAACGTCGTATTTTCTGTTGTGGTGCACTTCGACCGTCCCAGTCCCAACGTCCCAAAAAAAACGTGGGACCAAGCCAGATGGTGGGACCGATGCCGTCCCGACGTGACCTAACCCGTGCTTTCTAGACCAATCGTTGTCGTCCATTTGGTCCCGGGATCCCGGGACATTTTGTAAGAACGGCCCTTAGTTAAGGTTTTAACCTATAAGCCGTTGGGACCAGACTTAACAGCCACCGGTAAGTCTTATTTCTGGTCGTTACCGCACGAGGTCTAAAATTTGACACGGCAGGCCTTATTTTTAAACCGTAGTTTTATTCAATACAGTGATTTCATTGGCCAAAACAAAAACATGTATGCTGAGAGTTCATTGGCCAAACCCCTGATTGGCGGGTTTTTAAATAAAACTGGCGTTAAGACATGACGGTGGCACAAATTCGCTCATGCAGGTTTAACAATGAGCCACAGGGTATTAACTCTTAGATTACGACCTCATGTTAAGACCCACCGGTGGAGATGCTCTAAAGACTCCAAACAACATCTTGGTGAAACATCTTCTGCATCAACCCAACGCGCAATATCATCTGCAACATCGCTTGACATGCTTACACAGTTAAACTATAAGTGTAATTGGTTCGGAGCTGGGATTCGGTCTAGGCGCGTTCATATTCATCCGTCGGGGGTGACCATGACCGGAAAGACATTTTACTTCAAAATCAATAAAGTTCCAGTATTTATCAAAGGCGCGAATTGGGTCCCGACCGATTCTTTTCCCATGCGTACGAAGTCATCGACGGTGCATCACTTGCTAGAGAGCGTGCATGCCGCTAACATGAACATGGTGCGAAGCTCATATTTTATGAATTACTGGTTTCACTTATACTTTCTTATGACAGATTCGAATCTGGAGCGGCGGCCGATACGAATCTGACCTCTTTTATCTGAGTGCGATCAATTAGGAATTTTAGTATGGCAGGAACTCATGTTCTCGCGTGGAATGTATATACGCGATTTTGCGTTTGTAATGGAGGAGGTGAAGTTTCAAGTTAGTTGACTTCGCAAATACACGAGCATTGCAATATGGGGCGCTAATAACGAAAACATGATGGAGCTGTTTGTCAAAGCGCCGATATTTCCTCCAAGAACGGCTTTCCTATTGCTACAAACGGACAGTGTTGAAGTCGTGCAAGAAGTTGCTGCCCATCGCATTGTATTAGCCACTTCAAGTCCTTTTATTCACGCTTTATTCACAAGTGGAATGTTCGAGTCCAGACAATTGAAACCTCGCATTCCGTTGCCAGATGCCCCCGTTCCTGCCTTCCTAGAATTGTTACGATACATGTACATTGGTGAGTTACAACTTTCAGGGGATACGATCTTGTCAATTTTACATGTGCCACCAATCAATTCGAGCTGGATAAAGACGTAGAAATGTGTTGCAAGCAGCTAATACTGGAGCTTCATGTATCGAACTATACGGATATTTATTTATGCTGCGAACGATTGCAATTACACGCAGCTTGTAAACTCCTGGCCCAAGCCGCGCGAGCAATGATTGAAACCTACTTTATCAGGTCTACCGAAGCAAAAGTTTCAAATGAGATTGCATGTGCTGGAAATGTCGACGATCGTGGGAGGTAGGAGCTAACGCCGACGGGTTTTGCCATTGGAGGCTGGAATAAGGCTGGAACCGTCTCATCAATCGAGTATTTGGACTACCATCGAGCGGAATGGTACCCGCCGCTCCCATGAGAGTTTGATTCTCATATTGCGGCGTCGCGGTCACGAGAAAGCACCAAATTTTCGTCATGGGAGGTAAAAACGCAGTCTTCAGCACCATAAGACAATGGACGATATGATAAATACGTGGTTTTCGATGCCGTCGATGAAACATGATCGAAGTTTTTTAGGAGCTGCAGTTGTAGACACTTTGATTTACGTCGTTAGAGAATTTAATGGCCTATTTCATTTATCTTCCGTGGAGCGATTTGAACCCTAAACCTTTAGAAGAAATAAAGAGACGCAGCTACAGCTACAGCGTCAGCAGGCACAAATTGCTGCTGAATCAAAATTGTGGAGGCAAGAGGTCACAGCATTTAAAAAAGCGAAGCTTGATCTAGAGAATGAAAATGATTTGGTTGACTCTGTAAAGAGTTAAATTGTGAGGTTTTGCAACGAACCCTGGTCGAATCAAACTACCGCACTTTGAAAACTGAGTACAAATGTACTTGCGAAGAGTTGCAAACGCTACAGCAAGAACGGAAACGATTAGAATATACACGGGGCAAGACTAAGAGTCTTCGAAATAGAATGACGGGTGACCTCAACGATCGTGATCTTCAATACGAACATCTGCACCGAGCTTACCAAGAAGGGCAAGTACGAATGTTATGCCCAAGCAATCGACAACGTCCACAGCGATTTTTGGTGTCCATATTTGCTTCTACCACTTCATATGCAGAAGGGTTTCGAAGAATGATGATGCTGAATGCTACTGGACGTCCACGAGGGCGAACGATCGAGGGGTTTTGAAGTTGCTCAAGGGGTTGCTCCTGGGTTAAAATATTTCTCTGTTAATGAGGTGGAAGATGACTATGTCGCATCTCTATTCGTCGAAATATTTCACCAATATGGGCTGGTGGTGAGATTGGAGCTTCAATATTCTTAGTCAGGTGTCAATGCTCGTGGAAAAGCTCTAAGGTGAGTTTACCAGTCGGGGCTGCCAAGATTTTGCGAATAACATGAGAGCAAGGTAACCCTATTGTCTGTATAGTTACTCCAGTACATGGTGCTGCGTTTTCTCAATGATGGCAAGCTTTTTTCATTTCACAGCTGATCTTTTTCAAGGCAAAATGCGAGTTTTTCTGTTAACATGGGTCCATACAGGTGTTTGACAACGCGGGCGATCCGAGTACCAGGAGGAGATAACGTAGTAAATTAGCGATGTACTGCCAGGCGAGTTGCCGGTGGCCTGGAGCGCTCGCTTTTCCTTGCTGTATTCGCTCTTGGGTTTTCATTGTTTTGCCCCCACCTGCAATTTTGCACAGCTCTTAGACTCAAAATGAACTCAGTATGCATATTCGCGCGTACCTGTTCACCGCGCATGGCTACACAAAATTGCATAGCGTATACAACGTGGAATAATAAATATGGAAGACAACGCTGCGTTCGTACAAGAGCTATGTCATAAGATTATGGCATCCGACGAATTCAAGGTAAATTATGCGGGAATAAAATCGTTATCATGTTTGAGAACGGAGATGCACATAACCAGAAAGACCGATACAAGTACCAGGAGGAGATAACGTAGTAAATTAGCGATATACTGCCAGGCGAGTTGACGTTGGCCTGGAGCGCTCGCTTTTCCTTGTTGTATTCGCTCTTGGGTTTTCGATATTTTCCCCTACCCGCAATTTGCACAACCCTTGGACTCAAAAAGTACCCAGTGTACGTGCTCGCGTGTACCCGGTCACCGCGCATGGCTACACCAAATTGCATAGAGAGCATCTGTTCACTGCGCAAGGCTACACTAAATAGCATAGAGTATACAACGTGGATTAATAAATATGGAAGACAACGCTGCGTTCGTACAAGAGCTATGTCATAAGATTACGGCATCCGACGAATTCAAGGAAAATTATGCGGGAAAAAAATCGTTATCGTTTTTGACAACGGAGATGCACATAATCAGAAAGACCGATTCAAGTACCAGGAGGAGATAACGTAGTAAATTAGCGATATACTGCCAGGCGAGTTGACGTTGGCCTGGAGCGCTCGCTTTTCCTTGTTGTATTCGCTCTTGGGTTTTCGATATTTCACCCTACCCGCAATTTGCACAACCCTTGGACTCAAAAAGTACCCAGTGTACGTGCTCGCGTGTACCCGGTCACCGCGCATGGCTACACCAAATTGCATAGAGAGCATCTGTTCATTGCGCAAGGCTACACTAAATAGCATAGAGTATACAACGTGGATTAATAAATATGGAAGACAACGCTGCGTTCGTACAAGTATGGCATCCGACGAATTTAAGGAAAACTATGCGGGAAACAATCATTATCGTGTTTGACAACACGGCTGCACATAATCAGAAAGAAAGATCCGAGTATCAGGAGGGGACAGCATAATAGACTAGCGATATACTGCCAGGCGAGTTGACGGTGGCCTGGAGCGCTCGCTTTTCCTTGTTGTATTCGCTCTTGGGTTTTCATTGTTTTGCCCCCACCTGCAATTTGCACAGCTCTTAGACTCAAAAAGTACCCAGTATGCGTGCTCCCGCGTACTTGGTCACCGCGCATGGCTACACAAAATTGCATAGAAAGTACCTGTTCACCGCGCATGGCTACACAAAGTTGCATAGAAAGTACCTGTCCACCGCGCAAGGCTACACCAAATTGCATAGTGTATACAACGTGGATTAATAAATATGGAAGGCAACGCTGCGTTCATACAAGAGCTATGTCATAAGATTATGGCATCCGACGAATTCAAGGAAAATTATGCGGGAAAAAAATCGTTATCGTGTTTGACTACGGAGATGCACATAACCAGAAAGATCGATACAAGTACCAGGAGGGGATAACGTAGTAAATTAGCGATATACTGCCAGGCAAGTTGTCGGTGGCCTGAAGCGCTCGCTTTTCCTTGTTGTATTTGCTCTAGGGTTTTCGCTGTTTTGCCACCACCCGCAATTTGCACATCGAAACGTATCCAGCATACATGCTCGCGCGTACCTGTTCACCGCGCAAGGCTACACAAAATTACATAGCGTATACAACGTGGATTAATAAATATGGAAGACAACGCTGCGTTCGTACAAGAGCTATGTCATAAGATTACGGCATCCGACGAATTTAAGGAAAATTATGCGGGAAAAAAATCGTTATCGTTTTTGACAACGGAGATGCACATAACCAGAAAGACCGATTCAAGTACCAGGAGGGGATAACGTAGTAAATTAGCGATATACTGCCAGGCGAGTTGACGTTGGCCTGGAGCGCTCGCTTTTCCTTGTTGTATTCGCTCTTGGGTTTTCGATATTTTCCCCTACCCGCAATTTGCACAACCCTTGGACTCAAAAAGTACCCAGTGTACGTGCTCGCGTGTACCCGGTCACCGCGCATGGCTACACCAAATTGCATAGAGAGCATCTGTTCACTGCGCAAGGCTACACTAAATAGCATAGAGTATACAACGTGGATTAATAAATATGGAAGACAACGCTGCGTTCGTACAAGAGCTATGTCATAAGATTACGGCATCCGACGAATTCAAGGAAAATTATGCGGGAAAAAAATCGTTATCGTTTTTGACAACGGAGATGCACATAATCAGAAAGACCGATTCAAGTACCAGGAGGAGATAACGTAGTAAATTAGCGATATACTGCCAGGCGAGTTGACGTTGGCCTGGAGCGCTCGCTTTTCCTTGTTGTATTCGCTCTTGGGTTTTCGATATTT
>MIQA02012071.1:0-13406 GCA_001887855.2 Sclerospora graminicola | reverse complement strand
CTGTAACAGGGCTGCTGTTACGCGGCTTACACTGTTAGTTGCAATGAGGAAGCGTGCAAATTGTGTAGGACCAAATGTAATTTGGTCCTCCTTAGTTTACCTTAGATAAACTTAGATAGAAAAGTAATAATATATTAATTAACTACCTATTAAGTATATATATATCAATATATATACACTTAAGAGATGTGAGTGCTAGAAGGTAAGTTTAAGAGTGAATATATTTATGGTTGGTTAAGAGCTAACTAGTATAATTAGACCTAGACTAATCATAGTAACATGTAGTATAAAACTGATCTAATGATATTTTTATCATTAGATGACTTGTCAGATTCAATTATATCAGAATCTGTTCTCAAAGGTGGATTATGACAACTTATAATCCAATATTCACAATTTCAGGTATTACGACTGAAATTGAACTGTGATATTTCTATTCAAATATCACTTATGTAATGGTACCCCATTACATCACCCCCCACTCAAGCTGGTTGGCCAATAATATATCGTAATATTGGCCAATCGAGTGGTGGCACTTGTTGGTCATAACGATATTCAGTTATAACTCATCTTGACCAAAAGTAATCTAATGGTCAGCAAACGCAGCGGCGCTCTTACGGGCACTGCCGATACTTCGAAAACAGACATCACCTCTGCATCGCGTGCGGAGGTGTCGTCGAATGCCGACGCTTCGAACGTAGCGTCGAGGCGCAAGGCAAATTCAAAAGACCGCTTGTCTCTCGTGGCAGACGCTGTGGAAGCAGTGTCTAAGCGAGGGCGGGGAGACGTCGCGAATGCAGCGTCTTCCGCGTCTCCACCTGCCGCAAGGCGGGTGTCAAAGAAGAAGTTTAACGACCTCTTCGGAGAGTCATCCGACTCCGAGTATGAGGGCGAGGACGATAATGTCCCTGTCAACAACTCTAGTGGGGTTAAGACCACTAGGACCGCTTCGCCGTTAAGTGATGGCGAAGTGGCTTCTGACGCCGTCGATTACGACAGCGACAATTCGATGAGGCGGTGGCATGCGGAACGTAGGGCTCCTCCTGGACCTCGTCATTCGCCAGGTCGTAGCGAAGACGACTTTGAGGTGACAGGTGGTGCCCCACCCGCCAAGAAACATCGTGCGGAAGCGGCCTACACTGCTTCCGATTCACTGTGTCGTGTGGAACGTTATGTTCCGTACGAAGTGGGGTTTTGGACCCCCGCATGGACGCTTGCCTATGGTAGTGGTGGGCATGTCAAACGTGATTGTCAATATCCACTGTTTGACATTAATGCGCTTGACGATTGCGAGGACCTTCGCAACCGTCATTTCGATCGTAGTACTGACGATAGACGTCGGTACTTCATCGACCTTTTCTACCAAGCTCGTCACTACACGAACCGGAAAGGGTCGCAAAAGAATAAGGACGACAAAGACGCCCTTACTCAGAGTTGGAATGCCTTTGTTGAAAATTACAACAAAGGTCCCGATGAGTATGTGAAGAAGGTTCACGCAAACCGCGAGCGCTTCTTAAAGTACTCACGCTCAGGTAAAATGGAGTATATCCATTTCACTTGTATCAAAGAGGGTTTCTCTTGTGGGGTTCCTTCGAGCATGAAGTGCCCGTGTTGTCCCCCTGGAGCTCCTCGTCTGACCGAAAAGGAGCTAAGAGGGTACCGAGGTTTCTCAGTACCCGCTGAGGTTAAGTGCCTTGTCGACGCTCTTAAGGCATCGGAAGCTGCTATCGCTGCTTCGCAGGCATCAGCACCTAGTGTGGGCGTGCCGCCCTCATCAACACTTAGTGTTGACGCTTCTTTTGAGTTCGAGGAGAAGTATCCTTCTCGAACTCACGCAGGAGGTCAGGGGCATCCGCCCTCAACACCTCGATCGGTTCCCAAGAGTCAAACTCTTGGGAATATCCCAGCCAACGCACCAAGTACTCGGTACGCTGCCCCTTCTTATAGGGAACCGAGCGCTTCGAAAGCAAGCGCTCGAGAATGTAGCGCTTGTTCCCCTGACTGTCAATCAGGGGCGGCGGGGGTTGATAATTCCCTCGGCGCTGTTGTTGCGGCGCATGGTCATCAGCTCCGCAACCTTGAGAAGCACTGTGACGCTTTGAGCGAGGACATGTGCCACTCGATGAAAACGTATCGTTATCATCGGGACGAGATTCGTGAGATTCTCGATGCGCAAGTCGTGATGCAGAAGAAGAGTGATCTTCTGATGCTTGACGTTGATCGTCTAAAGTCGGAGGTGGAAACTCTCCAGGCTCTCCAGGCTTCCCACCAGCGGTTGGAGGCCGACTACAAGTCTCTCTTGGGAGACTTGAAGAAGCACGGCATTCGCCGTGGCGATGCGTCTCGTCCGTAGACGATCGGTATGGTTTGAGTCTCCCAACGTAAAACGTTGGGTGGAGGCGCATGGCCGCGGGAATGTCTAAGGTATAGGCATTCCCTTTAACACCTTGGACCTTAAAGGGCCCAATGAATTTAGGGAGCAACTTCCGTGTAGGGAAGTTGCTAATTGCATGTGTAGGCAGATTAGTTGTAGATAACATGACTAATTCACCTTTTTCAAAAGAATTTGTGTTCTTCCGTCCATTTTTATCTGCATTCTGCTTCTGCTTATCAAAAGCGGAAGCAAGCGCGTCTTTTACATAGCGTATTACAGCTTGACGTTGTAATACGAATTCATCTACTGCTTTGTTGGCAGTGGATGGGTTGTTTTCAGTGTCTGCAGCCATTGCTGCCGACACATATTCCGCATAAGCGGTTTCGGTTTCCGAAACTGCTTGAGTTTCTTCTGTAGTAACAGTAGAAGACTCATCAGTTTCTTCACAAGTTGCAGCTGCAGCTTGTGCATCGACTCGCTTTGAATTTGAGCGGGTCCCTCCCCCACTTAGATTTGGCGTACCGCCAAGTAAAGCCGGGGTTCGTGGATGCCGTAAGGCATTCACGTAAAACGGTGTGTGCTTGGTAGAAGCATGCACCGAGTTGTTTATAGCAAACTCAGTGAGTGGTAAGTAATCACTCCACTGCTCGAAGGCATGCGCGTAAGAACGCAGCATGTCGCCGAGAACGCGGTTAACGCGCTCAGTCTGCCCATCCGTTTCCGGATGGTCCGCGGTTGACATCTTCAACTGCGTGCCCAATAACGAGAACGTTTCTTGCCAGAAACGCCCTGTAAATCTTGGATCACGATCCGAGACTATGTTTTCCGGCATTCCGTGTAAACGGAATACCGTGTCAACGAATATCCGCGCCGTTTGCGCAGCGGTGACATTCGCTGACACTGCAGCAAGATGAACCATCTTACTGAAACGGTCTACAAAGACCACAATGCCTGTTTTCCGACTGTGATCAGCCGGAAGACCAAAGATAAAATCCATGGAAATGGACTTCCAACACTCTGTCGGAACCGGCAGAGATTGGAGGGGAGCCTGCGCGGACTGTGCAGGCTTGACGCGTTGGCATATCTCGCAAGCGCGGACGTACTTACGTACCCATTTATATTGGTTACGCCAGTAGAAATCGCGTGCGAGAGAAGCATACGTCTTCTCTCGGCCTTGATGCCCCGAGATCGGTGCATCATGGTACTCAAACAAAATTTGATGTTTGAGATCATCGTCGTTTGGAACGACAATGCGGTTAACATCATCTTGGTCTGTGCTGTAAAGCAACAGACCATCGTGCAATTGATAACGATGCACGCATGCGCGAAGGAACTCTGGAAGTTCCTTGCGCTTCCGATCTGATTGATCACTCAAGTAATCGATCAGTAGGCGAGTTTCCTCGTCCGTTTCGTACGCTTGACGTACTTGTCGCACAAGCGGCGACGACAGAGCAGTGCAACGTATTGCGTTTGCACTGGTTGCTTCGATTACGGACGATTTCGTCTCGTAATCGGGGCGTCGTGATAGCGCATCCGCTACCACGTTCAGCTTTCCCGGTTTATACTCAACCGTGAAGTTGTATTCTGCAAAGAATGACAGCCAACGTGCCATTCTTTGAGAGATGTGCGGCGAATTCACGGCCGTGCGTAGCGACGCATGGTCCGTGTAAACCACGAAGGGTCTATCTCCTAAGAGATAGATCCTAAACTTCGCCAGTGCATACTTCATGGCAAGGAGTTCCTTGTCATGCACCGGATAGTTGCGTTCGGCTGGGCGCAGCTGACGCGATTGGTAATAAATCACGCGATCACGATCATCGTGATCACGCTGCATCAAGGCGCAGCCGATGGCGAAATCGCTCGCGTCGCAAACGACGTGGAACGGTCGCTCGTTGTCGGCGATTGCCAAAACGGGAGCCTCAGTCAAGCTACGCTTGACTGCATCAAACGCATCTTGGCACTGGGTATTCCAGCGCCATTCGATATCTTTCTTCAATAATTGAGAAAGAGGTCGGATCAGACCGGCATAGTTGCACGAATATTTGTGCAAGTATGTCGCCAGTCCGAGGAACTTTCGAAGTTCCTTGACGTTAGTTGGCGGAGGCCATTCAACGATCACCCTGATCATTTCTGGATCGGGGCGTACTCCATTCTTGCCTACAAAGCAGCCAAGAACGGGTATCTCAGGTGCACCAAAGGTGCACTTCTTTAAGTTCGCATAGAGCTTGTGCTTGCGCATAAGCTCTAACACCTGACGTAGATGTTCTTTATGAATATCTACATCAGTTTTGCCATGTTCAGCCTTGCTATGGATGAACACATCATCAAAGTAACTCGGCGCGAACTCTCGCACCGGGCGCAATAGATGTGTGACGCATCTGTTGAAGGTAGCAGGGGCATTTCGAAGCCCCTGTGGCATCACAAGCCACTCCCAAAGCATACCGCTTGGGGTGCTTACAGCCGTGAGAGGAATATCTTTCTCACGCATAAGGATTTGGTAGAAACCATCCCTTAAGTCGAGAGCACTGAAAACGGTGCTCCCGCTCATGCCATCGATGATGACGTCTTTTCTCGGTATCGGCGTTTGCGCCGGTACCGTTGCTGCGTTCAGCTTATTGAAAGCGTGAACGATTCTCCACCCACCAGTGGACTTCTTAACACAAAAGGTGGGGCTGGAGTGCGGAGAGGTAGACTCTCGCACATGTCCCGCCTTACGACGAGTTTCGAAGAACTCATCGATTGCTTTAACTTGATCGCGCGGCAATGGCCATTGCCGCGTGACACAGTACTTCGTGCCGGGGACGAGATCGATTTCGTGTCTCGTTCCCTTATCCTTGGGAAGCTCACAAGGTACTTCTTCTGGGAATACGTCAGCGTATTCCCAAAGTACTTCGTAGTACGGGGAAGTCGCCTTAAGCGACTCCCAGCTCTGCGCTTCAAAGCGCTGGACTTTGGTTTGATCACTGGGAACGAGTTCGTTCTCAGTGTTCTTTCCATTGGGAACGAGTTCGTTCCCGCTGGCTTCTAATTGTAAAGTGGATATTCGCTCGCGAATATCCACAACCTCATCAGATGCGACAATGACGCAGATCTGTTCGATCTGATCATTTCGCAAGTTCTTTACGAACTTCTTCCAACTCAAGGCTGGAAGAGCCATCATCTCTGAACTTAGGTTCGGAGGGTTGTCAAGTGTGAGAGACTGGGTAGCTAATCCGGTCTCTGTCTGCGTCAGGACGTTGATCGTCTCGACGGACACAGCTGCTAGATCAGACGCACTTGTCCGATCTGTGACACGGTGATCATCACTCGTGCACAAGGCCTTCTCTTCATGGTGACCACTGTCTACCATGTTGTTCATGCACTCTCGACTGTTCTTAGTCGTGAGTTCTTTATTTTCGACACGGAAGTCATTTGCTTCCGTGACGGTTTCATTCTTTTCACGGTGGGTGTTTCCCACCGCGTGCGCATTCTCTATACCACGACCGTCATCGGTTGTAGTAGTAACTTCAACACGGG
Organism: Sclerospora graminicola; assembly: GCA_001887855.2. Lineage (NCBI taxonomy): Eukaryota > Oomycota > Peronosporomycetes > Peronosporales > Peronosporaceae > Sclerospora > Sclerospora graminicola. Next base: position 7,516 of record MIQA02012071.1, on the reverse strand, counting down.
AGTGCTTTGCGCCCGTGTTGCACACATCAGTGACACGCAACGACTCGTTCGTCGCGCGTTCGCGTCCCTCTGGACTCTGATCAGCGGGTGTACCATCCGCTGATCTAGTCGGATTAGATCTGGTGGTGCCATCGCTATCCACCAGGCTATCTGACGCTGCGGTTGTATCATGAGATACAGCCGGATTACTCACAGGGTGATCAGATCCTGTGAGACCGCCGCAGTCGATCGACAGGTTAACCCAGTCGATCGTTGGTTGATGCTTGGACATCCAAGGGATGCCCAAGATGACATCGAACTTGTCATCAAGATCGAGGACGATGTATTCATCCTCGAACGATAGTTCGTCTAACTCGAGGCGTGTTCGAATAACACGCTTCGGTATAGTCACAGTTGCACCTGTTGCTAACCGGACTGATAACATGCTTCTTGGAGATTCAATCTCCTCGAAGTTCAACGACGTTAGTACCTCAGTTCTAACGAAATTGTTTGACGCTCCTGTGTCAAACAGAGCACGCATGGGGACATCGTTTCCATGTGGCCTAACTTCAAGGGTAATGAGAGGTTTCTCTTCACCCTGCACACGTTGACAGGACATAGTCCCGTCTGGGGCTATTATCCTCACATGCCCGATGTCAGCATGTGAGATAACCCGTCCAGTAGGGCACCCCGCCCCTAGTGGCTGCTCACGTTTTTTGCATCAACAGAGGGTTGCCCCTGTTGATGTCGCTTGCCAGTAGACTGACCAGTCCGCTGACTGCGTGGTGCCGGACGCGGCGCCATACATTCATGGGCGTAATGGCCCCCATTTTCGCGCATCGGTTGCAGCGAAGGAACTTCTTGTTCTTCGGTTGCCTCGGTGTCGAGGCGACCGCAACTGATAGATCCATAGGTTCTGGACCTCCTCCGCCCGCATTACGACGCGGATTCGGGTGTCTCGGGACGAAGTGTGAACTTCGTCTCGATTGGAAGTTTTGGTTATTATTATTAACATGCTGTATTGGCGGCATGTTAAAGTCGAAAGGCGCTTGCGCTTTCCGACTAACCCCAGCATGCGCTGCTGAGCGACGCATGCTGAACTCCTCCCGGATGCTTTGGTCTATAGCATCGCTCAGAGTCTTCGGGGGAACCCGGTAAAGACTCTGTTTGATGGGACCGTCATTCAGTCCCTTCATGAAGGCGGTGACCTGCATGGCAGGAGGCACCGGTTCATATACAATATTTGACAATAAATATTGTATTTTCTGAGCGTACGCATGTAGGCTCAACTTGCCCTGCCTGAGTTCCATGAACTCTTCACGGCAGCTAAGCTCCATTTCTGGGGCTTCAAAGTTGTGCTTTAGCTCAGCTTTTAATGACTGATATGTCAAAAACGCAGTTCCATCAGTGGATCTGCGGCTCATCGCCCATGCCCTGGCGCGACCGCCTAGGCATGAGGTGGCGAAATAAGCTTGTGAACGCGGGTCCACAATCTTCTGCGCAGTGATAGCATCCTCTACCTCTGCGAACCACCTACGAAGAGGTTCGCCCCCTTCGCCAGTAAAGGGCGGAATCCGTGCATTTACTACTTCAACGCTCGCACTAGATGCGGGCGCTGCTGTTGTCGTCGCCGTTTGGGAGCGCAATATTGCATTGCGCACCTGGGGGTCGATATACATTTTCTTGAAACGGGAAACCGTTTCTAAGGCATCCTCCGAGGTTTTGCCACGGAGGATCGTGAATGCTTTCGGGCCCTTATGACCCGAATCATCTCGAGTTACGTGTAATAGCACTCGTGACCTGTTGGGAAAGTTTTTCCATAACCAAGTCTTTTGCGCGAGCTGGCGTCAATGCTCAACGTTCACTGGCTGTTGTCATGAAAAGCTAGTGGCTCTTAACCCTTCGAACGGCTATTTAACTACGAACGTGTCAAAAGTGGTCCCGTTAGGCACGGACGCTAGTGCTAACCAGGTGTAACAGGAGGGCGCTGGCTACGCGGCTTACACTGTTACTTTGCAATGAGGAGCGTGGCAATTTGTGTTGGACCAATGTAATTTGGTCCTCCTTAGTTTACTTTTAAATAAACCTAGGTAGATAAGTAATTAATGTATTAACTAATATCGATAAGTATATATACTATTAATATATATACACTTAAGACGTGAGTGCTAGAAGGTTAAGTTTATAGAGTGATATATTTATTGGTTGGTTACAGAGCTACTAGTATAATTAGCCTAGACTAATCATAGTAACATGTAGTAATCAAACTGATCTAATGATATTTTTTAATTCATTAGATGAACTTGCCAGAATTCAAAATTATCTCAGAATCTGTTCTCAAAGGTGGATTATGACAACTTATAATCCAATATTTACAATTTCAGATATTACGACTAAAATTGAACTGTGATATTTCTATTCAAATATCACTTATGTAATGGCACCCCATTACAGACAATTACAACAAAGGTCTCGACGATTACGTGAAGAAAATTCACGTAAACCGCGAGCGCTTCTTAAAGCACTCAGGTACAGGTAAAATGGAGTTTATCCATTTCACTTGCATTAGAGAGGGATTCTCTTGCGGGGTTCCTTCGAACATGAAGTGTCCGTGTTGTCCCGCGGGAGCTCCTCGACTAACCGAAAAGGAGCTAAGAGGGTACCGAGGTTTCTCAGTACCCGCTAATGTTAAGAGCCTTATCGACGCTCTTAAAGCATCGGTAGCTAGTACCGAAGCTTTGCAGCCACCAACACCTAGTGTTGGCGTGCCGCCCACATCAACACCTAGTGTTGACGCTTCTTTTGAGTTCGAGGAGAAGTATCCTTCTCAAACTCACGCAGGAGGTCAGGGGCATCCGCCCTCAGCACCTCGATCGGTTCCCAAGAGTCAAACTCTTGGGAATATCCCAGCCAACGCACCAAGTACTCGGTACGCTGCCCCTTCTTATAGGGAACCGAGCGCTTCGAAAGTAAGCGCTCGAGAATGTAACGCTTGTTCCCCTGACTGTCAATCAGGGGCGGCGGGGGCTGATAATTCCCTCGGCGTTGTTGTTACGGAGCATGGTTATCAGCTCCGCAAGCTTGAGAAGCACTGTAACGCTTTGAGCGAGGACATGTGCCAATCGATGAAAACATATCGTTGTCATCGGGACGAGATTCGCGACATTCTGAACGCGCATCTCGTGATGCAGAAGAAGAATGATCTTCTGATGGTCGAGATTGATCGACTAAAGTCGGAGATGGAAACTCTCCAGGCTTCCCACCATCGGTTGGAGACCGATTACAAGTCTCTTTTGGGAGACTTAAAGAAGCACGGCATTCGCCGTGGCGATGCGTCTCGTCCGAAGATGTAGACGATCGGTACGGCTTGAGCCTCCCAACGTAAAACGTTGGATGGAGGCGCATGGCCGCGGGAATGTCTAAAGTGTAGGCATTCCCCTTAACACCTTGGACCTTAAAAGGCCCAATGAACTTAGGGAGCAACTTCCGTGTAGGGAAGTTGCTAATTGCATGTGTAGGCAGATTAGTTGTAGATAACATAACTAATTCACCTTTTTGAAAGGAATTTGTGTTTTTCCTTCCGTTTTTATCTGCATTCTGCTTCTGCTTGTCAAAAGCGGAAGCAAGCGCGTCTTTTACATAGCGTATTACAGCTTGACGTTGTAATACGAATTCATCTACTGCTTTATTGGCGGTAGATGGGTTGTTTTCATTGTCTGCAGCCATTGCTGCCGACACATATTCCGCATATGCGGCTTCAGTTTCCGAAACTGCTTGAGTCTCTTCTGTGGTAACAGTAGAAGACTCATCAGTTTCTTCGCAAGTTGCAACTGCAGCTTGTGCATCGACTCGCTTAGAATTTGAGCGGGTCCCTCCCCCACTTAGATTTGGCGTACCGCCAAGTAAAGCCGGGGTTCGTGGATGCCGTAAGGCACTCACGTAGAACGGTGTATGCTTAGTAGAAGCATGCACCGAGTTGTTTATTGCAAACTCAGTGAGTGGCAAATAATCACTCCACTGCTCGAAGGCATGCGCGTAAGAACGCAGCATGTCGCCGAGAACGCGGTTAACGCGCTCAGTCTGCCCATCCGTTTCCGGATGATCCGCGGTTGACATCTTCAACTGCGTGCCCAATAACGAGAACGTTTCTTGCCAGAAACGTCCTGTGAATCTTGGATCACGATCCGAGACTATGTTTTCCGGCATCCCGTATAAACGGAATACCGTGTCAACGAATATCCGCGCCGTTTGCGCGGCGGTGACATTCGCTGACACCGCAGCAAGATGAACCATCTTACTGAAGCGGTCTACAAAGACCACTATGCGTGTTTTCCGACTGTGATCAGCCGGAAGACCAAAGATAAAATCCATAGAAATGGACTTCCAACACTCTGTCGGAACCGGCAGAGATTGGAGGGGAGCCTGCGCGGATTGTGCAGGCTTGACGCGCTGGCATATCTCGCAAGCGCGGACGTACTTACGTACCCATTTATACTGGTTACGCCAGTAGAAATCGCGTGCGAGAGAAGCATACGTCTTCTCTCGACCTTGATGCCCCGAAGTCGGTGCATCATGGTACTCAAACAAAATTTGATGTTTGAGATCATCGTCGTTTGGAACGACGATGCGACTAACATCATCTTGGTCTGTGTTATAAAGCAACAGACCATCGTGCAATTGATAACGATGCACGCATGCGCGAAGGAACTCTGGAAGTTCCTTGCGCTTCCGATCAGATTGATCACTTAGGTAATCAATCAGCAGGCGAGGTTCCTTGTCTGTTTCGTACGCTTGACGTATTTGTCGCACAAGCGGCGACGACAGATCGGTGCAACGTATTGCGTTTGCACTGGTTGCTTCGGTTACGGACGGTTTCGTCTCGTAATCGGGGCGTCGTGATAGCGCATCCGCTACCACGTTCAGCTTTCCCGGTTTATACTCAACCGTAAAGTTGTATTCCGCAAAGAATGACAGCCAACGTGCCATTCTTTGAGAGATGTGCGGCGAATTCACGGCCGTGCGTAGCGACGCATGGTCCGTGTAAACCACGAAGGGTCTATCTCCTAAGAGATAGATCCGAAACTTCGCCAGTGCATACTTCATGGCAAGGAGTTCCTTGTCATGCACCGGATAGTTGCGCTCAGCTGGGCACAGCTGACGCGATTGTTAATAAATCACGCGATCACGATCATCATGATCACGCTGCATCAAGGCGCAGCCGATGGCGAAATCTCTCGCGTCGCAAACGACGTGGAACGGTCGCTCGTTATCGGCGATTGCCAAGACGGGGGCCTCAGTCAAGCTACGCTTGACTGCATCAAACGCATCTTGTCACTGGGTATTCCAGCGCCATTCGACATCTTTCTTTAATAATTGGGAAAGAGGTCGGATCAGACCGGCATAATTGCACGATTATTTGTGCAAATATGTCGCCAGTCCGAGGAACTTTCGAAGTTCCTTGACGTTAGTTGGCGGAGGCCATTCAACGATCACCCTGATCATTTCTGGATCGGGGCGCACTCCATTCTTGCCTACAAAGCAGCCAAGAACGGGTATCTCAGGTGCACCAAAGGTGCACTTCTTTAAATTTGCATAGAGCTTGTGCTTGCGCATAAGCTCTAACACCTGACGTAGATGTTCTTTATGAACGTCTACATCAGTTTTGCCATGTTCAGCCTTACTATGGATGAACACGTCGTCAAAGTAGCTCGGTGCGAATTCTCGCACCGGGCGCAATAGATGTGTGACGCATCTGTTGAAAGTGGCAGGGGCATTTCGAAGCCCCTGTGTCATCACAAGCCACTCTCAAAGCATACCGCTTGGGGTGCTTACAGCCGTGAGAGGGATATCCTTCTGACGCATAAGGATTTGGTAGAAACCATCCCTCAAGTCGAGAGCACTGAAAACGGTGCTCCCACTCATGCCATCGATGATGACATCCTTTATCGGTATCGGCGTTTGCGCCGGTACTGTTGCTGCGTTCAGCTTATTGAAAGCATGAACGATTCTCCACCCACCAGTGGACTTCTTAACGCAGAAGGTGGGGCTAGAGTGCGGTGAGGTAGACTCCCGCACATGTCCCGCCTTGCGACGAGTTTCAAAGAACTCGTCGATGGCCTTAACTTGGTCGCGCGGCGGTGGCCATTGCCGCGTGACACAGTACTTCGTGCCAGGCACGAGATCAATTTCGTGCCTCGTTCCCTTATCTTTGGGGAGCTCACAAGGTACTTCTTCTGGGAATACGTCAGCGTATTCCCAAAGTACTTCGTAGTACGGAGAAGTCGCCTTAAGCGACTCCCAGCTTTGCGCTTCAAAGCGCTGAACTTTGGTTTGATCACTGGGAATGAGTTCGTTCTCAGCGTTCTTTTCATTAGGAACGAGTTCGTTCCCGATGCCTTCTAATTGCAAAGTGGATATTCGCTCGCGAATATCCACAACCTCATCAGATGCGACAATGACGCAGATCTGTTCGATCTGATCATTTCGCAAGTTCTTTACGAACTTCTTCCAGCTCAAGGCTAGAAGGGCCATCATCTCTGAACTTAGGTTCGGAGGGTTGTCAAGTGTGAGAGACTGGGTAGCTAATCCGGTTTCTGTCTACGTCAGGACGTTGATCGTCTCTACGGACACAGCTACGAGGTCAGACGCACTTGTCCGATCTGTGGCACGGTGATCATCACTCGTGCACAAGGCCTTCTCTTCATGGTGAACACTGTCAACCATGGTGTTCATGCACTCTCGACTGTTCTTAGTCGTGAGTTCTTTATTTTCGATACGGAAGTCATTTGCTTCCGTGACGGTTTCATTCTTTCCACGGTGGGTGTTTCCCGCCGCGTGTGCATTTTCTATTCCACGACCGTCATCGGTCGTAGTAGTAACTTCAACACGGGAGTGTTTTGCGCCCGTGTTGCACACATTACTGACACGCAAACGACTGTTCGTCACGTATTCGCTCCCTCTGGACTCTGATCGCGGTGTACTATCCGCTGATCTAGTCGGATCAGGTCTGGTGGTGCCATCGCTATCCACCAGACTGTCTGACACTGCGGTTGTATCATTAGATACAGCCGGATTACTCACAGGGTGACCAGATCCTGTGAGACCGCCGCAGTCGATCGACAGGTTAACCCAGTCGATCGTTGGTTGGTGCTTGGAAATCCAAGGGATGCCCAAGATGACATCGAACTTGTCGTCAAGATCGAGGACGAAGTACTCATCCTCGAACGACAGCTCGTCTAACTCGAGGCGTGTTCGAATCAAATTACACGCTTAGGTATAGTCACGGTTGCACCTGTTGCTAACCGGACTGACAACATGCTTCTTGGAGATTCAATCTCCTCGAAGTTCAACGACGTTAGTACCTCAGTTCTAACGAAATTTTTTGACGCTCCTGTCTCAAACAGAGCACGCATGGGGACATCGATTCCATGCGGCTTAACTTCCAGGGTGATGAGAGCTTTCTCTTCACCCTGCACACGTTGACAGGACATACTCCCGTCTGGGGCTATTATCCTCACATGCCCGATGTCGGCATGTG
>MIQA02012061.1:7732-31864 GCA_001887855.2 Sclerospora graminicola | reverse complement strand
CTGTTCCAGCCGATCTCGCGATCCTCGAAGTCTTTACTCTGAATGCTGCAAAAGAAATTTCTCGTCAGCTACGGATCAAAAACGAGACTAACGAGCTAAACTTACTCTTTGATGCATGGAATCAGCGAAAGAACAAGACCGCCCGTGATAACCAACATGCCAACAACTTGTAGTCGCGTGTATCTGCAATGAGAGTATGAGTCTGTCAGCAATATATATGACAGGACAATGCACCACTTGGATAGCACTGCACCTGACGCCAAAAAATGCTGCTGATAAGCAGGCTGACACTGGTATGGAAGCCTGCATGAACAATAGTGTCTGGGTTGGGTCTGTTCGACCACCAGCAATAAACAGCATCAGACCCTGTCAAGCAGATTGCGTAAAACCATCTTTTTAGTGCAAGTGATCGATCCAAGCTTGTTAATATCGACATCTCACATGAAGGAGATCAAGCAGCCCCATGATAAAAAAATGGAACTTCGGGTACTCGATTCCGTCATCTTCCACTAAATCCTGCCATGGCAGAGGGCAAAACCTTTAGTTTGTTATATACCTCATTCATTCCATTTTTCAGCACCTACATCATGTGTTGCTTTGTAATTGACAATGCAGAACGTCGGAGGGATGTACAGAAATGTCATGAGCAGGTACAAAAAGTATCTAGCCTCGTGCCACATATGGTCAGCCCCATGCAATCTTATTGAGCAATAAGACCGCTATTTTTCAGATGTACGCTCACTCACCTGTACGACTCCATGCGGTCAACCATAACCTTAAACAGAAATCTCTCGGACGACATGGCAACGAGCAGCAATAGAATAACTCCATAGGACAGCAATGACTGAGCAAGAAGATAAGTTAGATATTGCAATAATTGCAATAGTTAGTAATTGTACCTAAACGTCTTGCACTCCATTAACGCTCTCGATTTAACCCACACATTTGCTTTCTTATTTCGTATAAGAGCGTACCTTGTGTGAGCATATGTGGTAGGACTTGCCAGTTCTGGCGTCAATTCCCAAATGAATGAAGGACGGTGTGCTGAACGTCATGGTGCACAGCCTTAAGACGGCCTTTGCTCCGGAGCTGATTTGTTTCAGTATACATAGGGTTTATGTATACTGTACACTTAATCAATATCCGCATAACAAATCTGAATTTTGCACAGTTGCCTTGATGATACGGTAGTTATCTGCAAGTCGGAAGCGTCAAAAATTATGTGAGAAATAGCGTTCCAAAGAGAAGAATATTTACAAGGAGTGCGGTCACGGCTAAACGTGTGCTAGCGTACCTTCAAAACGCTTTCGGAAACAGCTTTGACGTCTTCTGATGTCGTTCAACTGTGCCATCGTAATCTGATACTGTTAGATGCCGCGAACGTTCGTCGTTTAAACGAAAAGTACAAAGCGACGCACACATATTTTTGTGTTTTCAGCTAATCCAGCGGTTGAGCAGAACCCCAATGCCTTGATGAGTGAGCTTCGGTGACCGATATATTGCGTTATCATACATGTATTGCGATTTAAAACAGCTAAATTGAATAGTATATTTTCAACGCACAAGATGTGCTGGAGTCTTCTACCGATGTGGAAGGTATCTATCTCACCAAGTCCACCTCCAGTTTACATGTAATTCTGTACCATATATCTTTACTACGGCATTCGTCTAACCTACCGTAGCTACTGTGTCTCGCAGCACTTCCCTTGGATGCTTGCGATGTCACCGGCGCTATTGGCAATACTTCATTCACATTACCTCGCACTATCACTTGAATTGAAGGCATCACGACTTTGGCTATCCAGCTGACGCTTTCCAACAGCAATTAATGTTCTTGTCGTCATCACGAATGAAAATGCACTAGATGTAGCCCAATATTCGTAACGACGTTTCTATCGAAAGACCCAGCATGACTACCGTTGCAAGGGAGCCTGTAAGATAGCAGAAAGAAGAATTTAGCACCGTGAACATAGCAAAAACGTGTCATACATCATTTCAAGGAACGCACCTATATTATTGACATGACTCCTTTTTCTTGGATCACCGCTTGAGGACTCCTTTATATCCATGATAAAGCTTAGGATACGCACCACACCGGCCGCAGCTGCGAGCTTAGGTCGGTAGACTCTATTACAGTAGACAATTATTACAGTGTCTCGTCAAATATTGTTTTAAGGTTTTCTACGTACGAAGAAGTCGCGAGCACGGCATAAAAAAGTGGGAGGCTCTCCTTAACCTTTTCATGAACGCATTCCAAGGAGTTAAACGTCTTAGCATTTGCGTCCTTCTCAGCGCACAGTTGCAAGCTCGGGGTGCTCAGCTTCTTACGAGCTGCACAGACTTTAAAGCCAGTCCATGCCCCGACGAGGCCGGCGCCGATGACAACGAGCGGGATGAAACCATGCGCCGGTTGAAGCGAGATTCGCACTGCCGACACCGACATTAGACGTGGTTAGCCACTTGCTAACTATCAAGTGGCGTGTGCTGTCGGAGGCAAAAACAGTTGTGACTACAACGGGCCGCAAGTTTCGATTCCTTGACAGTGATTGTGATGGCGCAGCACATCTCGTCGCTTTAGCAAACCCATGTTCAGAGTACCTGAATCGGAACGACTTAAAATACCGCTTGTTATTATAGAACTATTAAGGTTAACGTTACATTAAGGTTCTAGTGCGTTTTGGAGGGGCCGCAGATGATACATTGGCAAATAATTACGACAAGAAGACCTTCTGATTTTCGCAGAAACAGTTCCTATAGATGGCACATTTCGCTCATAATGACGACTATAAGAGGGTATACATGCCATCGGTCGGTTCTTTACGGTTTCATCCTAAAAAACTTGTCGACGGTAAGTCAAGACAAGTTTTTGCCAGCCTGTCTTCATCAAGAAAAGTGTCCTCACTATTGTACATGGTACATGTATTCGACGATTGGTTTCTCAAAAATATCTTGGTGTCCTTGACCGGGAAGGGTCACGGAAAGTTCAGCTTTCGTCCTGTTGGAACATTTAGCGACAATATTGTGCACTCGAATTCGTGATACGACAGTATACTGAACCAGACTTAAGTAGATACTAACGTTCGCTTTTAAAATAGAAATCACACCAAATTTTGGGTACTTTTGGGCGCTTGTATTAGTAAATGTTATTATACTTTAGTGAGCCATTAAGTGGACGGCATCGTTGAGTTTCGTCGTGAGGGTGTGGAGCGCCTTGGAAATGAGTTTTCGAAAAGCGCGAGTGGCTTCATCGTTCGAGAGATCCAACATGAGCGTCTTGTGGACCCATTTAATGCATTTTGTATTTTGAAGTTCTGGAATACCACATGGGAGGGCCAGCACGAGCAACGTGATGAGCAAGTTCGAATTCGTGCGAAGCACTTGGAACGCTTCGCACGCCAGGTGCTGAAAGTGACGGTAATTGTCGCTTTTCTTTCCACCCATCGTGTCCAACATGGACGACGTGAAGATGAAGGGCGCGCGCTCGCGTTTGACCCCCAATTTGGACTTGTAATTGCCCAGAAAGTGACCAAAATCAATGTGGAAAAACTTGCCAGAACGTTGCAACATGATGTTGTCATTGTGACGATCACCAATGCCAAGGACGTACGTTGCGACGCAGTATCCGGCACAAGATCGTACAAAATGCTGCGTCGTTTCGACATCGCGACTCGTAATTACCTTGGTCTTTTGCATCCGAGGAGACTTGGGAAGGAAAGACAATACTGATCGTGGACGCTCCTGTTCTTTTGTCGACTTGATCCCGCTGTCCAATGCCGACGTCTCGGCAACTTTCGACGAAGGGGACGATTGGCTAAACAACCAGTCCGAAATGACGGCATCTTTCATGAGTGCATCTTTCGCAGCATTGAGTTTTCGACCGAGTTTGGTCCGTGATTTCGTAGCATGACGAGCGTAAATGATATTTGCCAGAGTCTCGGCCTCCCCCACCACTTCAATCATACCCATTGCATCGCCTGTCGAAATACAAGCATAAGGTAAAAGACATAGATCGAGCTGCGCTTCTCGCCATAAATCATTCATGACACGCAGAATCTGAAGCACGAGCTCGTCTTGCCGTAAATCATCACCAGATTTGAAAATCACATAGGGTCGACCATATTGGGCCTTGACACTTTCAAATTGTAAGAGCAGTGGACGCTTTTTGGATTCCATTACGCGACAATTCGGGACAAGGATACGACTGCAATACGAGCGCGGGTGGAGCGGAAGTTGAAACGTATCGGGGAAAATCGCCCGTTCCAATGCTGCCTGGAGCTTTTCCTTCCGGGCCGTCGCAGACGATTCGGTTTTCACACTTGCGGCAATTTCTTCCAGTTTCTTCATCACGTAGACCGATTGACGAAGCTCGAGTTTGTAGCTCCCACAATGTTGTAGATACTGCGATATGATGAGATTAAACCGCTCAGCTACTTGAATGCTATGTGTTTCCGCTTTTAAAAACCAATAGAGTAGATAGCCAATTTCCGAAGGGTTTGTTAAAGCACGCATGAGCAAGAATCGAGCGAGAGCCGAGTCATGGTAGCGTTCATTCTTTAAAGCCTGGACAAGTTGGAGTAGATACAGCTGCAACCGATAGTCTGGTAACGCATGCATACAGCGTACAGCATAAGCGCGTACTTTTGGATCCGAAAAGAGAGGACTCAGGAGTTGAAGCGCTTGAAGATACGTTGGTTGTTTCCAATGCAACAATAACCGGTATGCTTCCAACACTTGGTCTCGATTTCCCCAATCAACTGAGAGCAGAAACGCTGGCAACAAAGCCGAGTCTTCGATAATTTTGAATCGAATCGTCCAAATGAACGTTCGATCGTCAATCGACATGTCCACCAATGGATCCTGCCGCAATCGCTGTAAAAGCTTTTGTTTTTCCACTGAAATGCTGTTCTCAAGAAGGGGCGCCTCGTGTGCTCGGAGCTTTTGTTCGCCACTTTCGCCTTGGAAAAAGATTGATGCTCGAAAAGGAATACGTCGACTTTTCGTAGACAGACTCGAAAAGGCAAACGAGTGAGGAGACGACCCGGAACACTCTAATGTGATCTCCATGCTGCCTATCCGATGATGGTTTCGCCGACCTCGCGTCAAGCAGTTTTCAATATCAAGCGGCGTAATCAAACCCGCTCCCGCAGGAGGCAGGAGGAGATCCAATGACGTTGTTCCTGTTCGTAAGATATGTCCAAAATCGAATAAATGAAACCCCGTCCAGGCAACGAGGTGGCCGGTTTTATCAAGCAAAGAGACTTTCAAATGGGACCCATGCGGCAAATCGATCAGTCGTAACCCCATGTCGATATTACACGTTGGATCACAGAGAACCTCACGCGTACGGGACGACATTTTTTCTTTCTTCTTTTGAGAGTCCTGGGATGCATAGCGCAACCGACAGCTTGTTTCAAAAAGAAGTGTCAAGCCATGCTGAAGGCTAATGTTTGCACGTACAGCCGTCTCACTCGCGTTTAGAGTGAGTCGACCAATACTCAGACTCAGTTGCTGCAAAATGGCGCTTTCGGGAGGCGACGGAAACATCTCTGTCATATTGTCGCCTTCAGGCGCGCTGTCAGATGGGACGAGGGATTGCGGCGCCACATGAAAGAACTGAGCGTAGTGGAAAAACAAATAGCGACCAAGTTCCTCAGTGACAAACTCCAAGATGCAAAAGTCATTGGTCGTAGCCGATCCGGTTGGTACTTCGACGTCGCTTGACTCAATCACAACTTCCAGTACCCCAACGATTTTGGCTGTCTCAGCTGCGCCGTGAGTCACTCGCAAGGCATCAAACTCAAAGAATGGCGTTGCAAGCACAATAGTGCCTGGTTGATACAATTCACGGGCTACATCAGTTTCAGCGATCCCTGCGTGTAACAATTCGCTTGCGTCCTCAATACAAATCGGTCCACTTTTCAAGACCACACGCTGTCCCGAGCTGGAAGGAAGAGCAATGCTTCGTTTCGATAGTTTTTCATCCGAAAACTGATGGCAAGAGCGATTTTTTTTCCTGTCAGAAACATGTGCAAGGCCTAATAAAAGAATAAAAGAAAACGCGTGCGTACCTTGATGATAAGATGCTGATGAACGGGATCAAGGGCGTAGATTCTTACTTTCCGAGCCGAGAAAATCGATGTCAATGTGTTTTTGACGTACTCTAGAGTATGATCGAGCTCACCCTCTGGTGTAATGTTTAGATAATGATCTTTACAGAATGTCTTGACAGAGCAATTGGCATAACCTCCTGGATCTGAAACTGGAAACTCACTCTTCTGTCGTACTAGACTTAGCTGCAATGCCCACTTCTTGAAACTCTCCATCTGCAGGGAGTAGATAGAGAACAGAAAGTTGTTTGGTGCTATTGTAAGATACTGACCCGTGTCTCTATACTAAAGAACCTACCTCGCTGGTTTCGTGGACCAGATCACTTCTTTCCGCGTCGATAAGGGCACAACCGGCCGGATTTAGCTCCAGTATCGTCTTAATTCAGACACCATAGTCACTCGTTACAAACTGTGCACTTTGAGGCAAAAGCCGAATCATTTACAATGCGATTAGTACCTTCATGGGGATCTTCAGATACTCAGCAGGTTCCATAGCAATCACTTTCATGTCGAATGAGCCTTGCACCGAGAAAAAGTCCCCAATACCTAGTCGTAAGTGAGGGTACAGTGCTGCTTGTTTCAAGGCAATGGAGCTCGGAACTGAGCTTTTCACTAGTGCCAAGTGACCACTACTAACAATACAAAAGTGTTCTTCGCCTCGTGCAATCCCTTGCAGCAGTGTTTCACCTGGACGTAAACTCACGCGACGACTCACGTTGACCAGCGTTTGGATCTCTTCAGCCTGAAACGAGTTGAAATACGGTACACTGCAGATCAAGGACGTTGGCTACATATTTTGTTTCCAAGCAAGAAAACAGTGTTCAAAACGAGTTAGCACCTTTCTTCCCAGCAGCATCATTGGGAGGTACACAAACCACCCACCGAGGATATTCTGCTGTCGCAATTCAATCTCGTTCCTCGTGCGGTCATTAAACTGCATGTTCATGCGTTTCATAAACATGAGCTGTCGAAAGGCCAGTTTCCATTTATTTTCCTTTTCCTTGTTTCCTGCTTCCTTTGTCGGATGATTCCAAAGCACTCTTGTGCACTGTAGCAGCTGAACGCGTTTCATTCTCAATGACCGCGTCTTGTTGCACGACCTTTTCGTGAACCATCATCGTCACCTTTATATCGCCTGGACTCATGATGCCATTCATCGTGGGCTTTTTTGTTGATTGAAAAAGTGAAGTTCCTACTTGCAATGTCCGTTATACTTACTTGTGTGCGTCAAAAATAAAAGCGCGTCAACTTTTATAATTAGCCGTGCGCAAATGGTACGACACACGATGAATAACCAGCACCGCGGAAATGCACTATACTTAAAGTACATGAAAGACTCGTGATTGTGCAGCATATTACTGTACTGTATATTGCTATATGAATAGATGACACGTATGAATGCTTTCAAACCTCGTTCAACTCACTTTTTCTGGTGTAAGTGAGCAAAACCACGTCTTGACGCAAAAAGTCTGCCGAATAATAACGATACACAACGCCTTCAAACACGACCCCCAAGTCTTCACGCTCTCGACGGCTTAAATTCAAACCAATTCGAGAAGGTGACAACTTGACGCTCAAATTACATACTTGTTGGAGTCGTATACGCTTGGTGAGGCACGTATAGAACGCGGCGTGGGCGGCCACGAGCGCTCGTTGCTCAAATGTTGTGTGGTCGTTCTCATTGGGTCCAAGAACAGCGTATAACGATGGAATGGATTCGCTTGCGAGCTTTTGAAGCTCTTGCACCACTTGTTGCGCTTCCGACGTAATGGTACTGTAGCTACCGATGCGTGAACGACTATGGACGCGCAAATGTCTTCGGCTCCTTTTGCCGCTTTGGATCTTTGTCGTCCTTGGGGCACTTTCCGCAAGGCATAGCTGCTAAAAATTGCGAGGCGATCACGCCGGGGAGACGACAAGGCGTCTTCGAGCTCATCGTCATCGTATGCGCTTACTTTATCGCTCACAGCAAAGACATAGTGGACACGACGGACATCGGATGCAACATCCACTTCTTCCATCCAACAAAGGTACGAGAACGAGAGCTGCCCAAGGCGACGAGCATATTCAAGCCGTAGAAACTCGGCATGTTCTTGCACGACCAGTGGCTCGTCCTCGGCCATGGAACTTGCGTCACTTAACGTCGTACTCAATGTACTAATTTCCGAGCTTCCACCTGTAAATCCCGTCGCGCTTCGTCCGGATTCCGCTTCATCTTCAGTCATTTCGTCGACTTGTTGTTGCTCTTTTTCGTACTGGACTTCAACGAAAACAAATAGCTTCACTGCCGCTTGAAGTCACTTGATATGCCACAATTCGTAAGGGTAAGGCATAAAAAAAGCTCGTGAGGCTCCATGGCAGTCAATCCACTCGGTAAATTTGCCGTCTACCACCGGGTTAAATTGACATACATGGTATGAAAATCAAAAGTATACGTGGGTCCCATATGATACGTCTCGGTTCCCAGTCCTGTAGCTTTTCGCGCTTGGCGCTGCGCGTCCGTCTCGCCAAAGTCTTCATTGCCTAACTCGGGGGGGGGACATTCACCCACTTGGATCTCGATAAATTGATCCACGGATTGATAAAATGGAAATGCCGCTGCTGGTAGCCCGTCCGCGGCTTTCCCAAAGCTAAATTTCACTTGACCCACTAATCGACAAATTAAGCCCGTGATAACGTGCGCGACACTGCGAGTAAAGACACTGGGAGCAATGGGAGCAGGTAATTTGGTTTTATTTTTGTTGGATTTTCGAAAAAAGTAAGACACCATACCCACCATAAGAACCATTCATAGGAATCATGCAGAGCCCTTATGAAGTCAAGCATGTACATGTCGGAATGAAATTCGCGTCAGGAAAGGCGCTGGTGGCGCACGTGAAGCAATATGCGCATCAGGCAAAAAAAGAGCTCCGAGTGGATCAAAAGAGTAAGGAAAGCAAGACTAGGGTGTTGCTATGCACTGAAGAGATCTGTCCGTTTAAGATCGTGGCGTACAATTCCTTAAGTATAACCGCGGGAGACAAGCCGTGGTACATCTCCTTTGCTGTGCTTGAACACCGAGACTGCTGGTCGGAGCCGAGGATCACATCCCGGCAACTCACTAACCTCACTGCATTGCGCGCAGCTGTAGCAAGTAGCCCCCACGTCTCCAGAAATTTTCTGGTGGAGCAAATTCAGTTTGTGTACGGCATAAATGTGGAAGAGAACGACGAACCTTGTACAAGGCAAAGACGATTGTGATGAAAGAGTTGCAGCGTGACGAGCTCCAATCATATCGTCTACTTCCAGCTTTTCTCCACAAGCTACAAGAAATGAACCCAGGAACTGTTACTCGTTTCGACGTGAAGTCAAATAACGAGTTCAGGTGTTGTATGATTGTATGCGGGCCATCAGTCATGGTTCAGAGTGGTATGCAACTCATACTTGGTGTCGACGCCGCCCACTGCAAACATAGATTATACAATGACGAACAGATTGTGCTTGTCGGTCGGGATGGGAACATGCGTAATGTTCGTATCGCGACAGCTTTAGTTCGTAGCGAAAACGAGGAAGACTACATCTGGTTCTTCTCTACATGCCTAAGTGCTGGAGTGAATCTATCGGGAGATACAGTGACGGACTAAAAAGGATCTTTGAAAAAAAGGCGATACCACGATGATGTCGTGGGTAATGTTGTATGATAGTAAACTAACATACTCGCTTCTGATGAGCGTCTTGGCCGTGCTCGCGGCATTTGCTGGTATCGTTGCAGTGCCCATGAAAATGGATTTTACGCATGTGCTGCTGCTGGCTGTATAGGAGTGGGTTACTACTTTTATGCTATGTTTCTTGGGTGCAGCTTCTCTACTGACATCAAGTCGATATGTGATACGCAATGAATCTTCGCCTGCGTGTTTTTGACCACTTGCTTTACTCTCATAGCTACATACCCGGAAGATCGTGCTGCGCGGATGGCATATGCTTCGAAAGTGCGTGCTGAGCGTATTGATACAACGCTTAAACTTGACTCATCGGTCAAACAGATTGGACATGAGAACCACAACGCAATGACTCGAGATGAAAAGGAGGCATTAGAGAAAGCTCTCAGCGCCACTGGAGACATAGAATTGTTCATGACGGTATCGATTCCATTTGCAGATTTAAAGTTAAAAGAAATTCTCGCCAAGACACCGAGTGGGGAAGTCTTGGTCGGCGAATATCATCAGTCTGACGTCGTGGTCAAGCGATTGGCGCAGACATGTCTAACAGCAGAAGGCCTTGCTGCATTCAACAGCAAGGTCGAGCGTTTGACATGTTTGCGTCATCCAAATATTGTCTTGTTCATCGGTAGCGTCTGCCTCGGCATTGGACTCAAGCGTCACGTTCTCTGGTTTCTCATATCGATGGTATTCCAATACAAAGTAGAACAAAAGCATGAAGAGAACGTCATGACAAAGAGGCCGTATCAGATCCAATATATTTCCGGGGGGACCACGAAGGTCGAGATAGAGTATTTGAACATGGTCTTCCGATAGCGAGAGCAATATTCCACGCCTTCATACACGCACGTGTCGTACTTGGAATCCGAATACTGGTTGATAGCAAGTGCACGGAAGCCCTACGCCATGGGATCGATCCAGTACAACCAGATTAAGTAGTTGGGAATTTGATCTTTCGTGATGGTAAAGCCAGCAAAGAGGACGAAAAGCAAGATAGAGACCATAAAAATCGGGTTGGCAACGTTTAAGTCTGGCGATGCGCATAATAAGAAGAAAACCCACGAGATAAGCGCGAGATTCGTCACGAACAGCATCAGTTCAGAGATGAAAAACGCTTTCACGGTCGCAACGTAGCCACACATCCAGTTAATAATGGAACCAAAAACGAGGCTTTCTTTTGCAGCGACCGGAATTTGATACACTGAGTTGGCTATTGCGAAGGACGCGGTACGGGTCTATGGTGAGCTGAAGAGGATGATTTGTAGGTTGGCAATATGTATCGGCTTTGCGATACCGAGCATGGGGTGAATCGCATTAAATATGCATAATTTTCACTCACAGAGAACAAGGTTTTGAAGTTATAATGTTGACGAATGAATACAATGAGTTATGGAAGGCTATTGGACCACTTGTTTCGACTCCCGAGAGTAGCCTTCTAAAGGCGCAACGTAGTTGTGCCTCTAGAAGGGGACCCCTGTGAGGAAATCTAGGTCGTACGGATCTTCATCGCCGATAAGATTCACCTGAGTTGCTGACGGACACACCGAGATCACGTGGCCGACTCCTCGACAGTTGGAGCATCGCAATCGATATGATTTCCTTATCGTAGAGGACATCCCACCTGCACTAGCAATTCTGTTCTTTCTTGTTCTGCCTGTTCTAGTCGCCAGTGGTTTGCTTGGGAGAACGTTGGCTTCCGCAAGCTCGTGGACTAAAGGTGGAACGAAGAACTTGTCATCAAAAGCTTTTGCTTACGTATTCACCATGTATACTTTATCGAAATACTCTATTATAGTACTTGATAGCTTCAATGAGCGTAATGTGGCCACGAGATGACGGCATGGTATTCCATGTTGGTACACGTAGCCGCACGAGCACTCTTTTTTGATAGCACAACATGACGTTTCACTGGCATTACATCAACACGGAAAACTTGAAGGATGTCATCACTGATCTTGTTTACTTGGAGGCACCGATTTCTCGCGTTTGCACGGCAAAGGCATCACTTGCTGCAGGAGTGATAATGCGTCCCACTCTCTTCCAGCTCTTCAACTCATCAATTTTTGACACGAAGTCAGCGCGCACGTAGTCCACATAGGTCTCTATCACCTGAAAAGGGATTTTGTCTCGAATTCCAACCGTGTTCATTTCGCTGTTTTTGCTTTCCACATAGTTTGTCGTACGCCACCCGTAAAGTTTCTTTTCGTTCAAATTTGAGTAAACAGTCCCTTTTGCTGGGTCCAATTTCTTTACGTAATCATATACACCCTCTCCACTTATCGTTTCAAGCTTTAACAAATTAGTCTCGTACTTGGCTTCCTCGACACTTTTTTTAATTTCCCAGACAATGTTTTCCCCGGTCTTGTCAAACGACGGAAATTGCGAACGAATGTTGCGAATTATATGTAGCGTGCAATAATGAATATCAATATAGAGGGTACGTGACGCAGCAATAAGACCGCAGTTCCTGTCGGACATGACTGGTACTGATAGATTCACTTCAGCAATAGAGAAGAACCAGATGTAGTCTTCCTCGTTTTCGCTAGGAACTGCGATACGAACATTACGCATGTTCCCATCCCGACCGACAAGCACAATCTGTTCGTCATTGTATAATCTATGTTTGCAGTGCGACGTCGACACCAAGTATGAGTTGCATACCACTCTGATCCATGACTGATGGCCCGCATACAATCATACAACACCTGAACTCGTTATTTGACTTCACGTCGAAACGCGTAACAGTTCCTGGGTTCATTTCTTGTAGCTTGTGGAGAAAAGCTGGAAGTATACGAAATGATTGGAGCTTGTCACGCTGCAACTCTTTCATCACAATCGTCTTTGCCTTGTACAAGGTTCGTCGTTCTCTTCCACATTTATGCCGTACACAAACTGAATTTGCTCCACCAGAAAATTTCTGGAGACGTGGGGGCTACTTGCTACAGCTGCGCGCAATGCAGTGAGGTTAGTGAGTTGCCGGGATGTGATCCTCGGCTCCGACCAGCAGTCTCGGTGTTCAAGCACAGCAAAGGAGATGTACCACGGCTTGTCTCCCGCGGTTATACTTAAGGAATTGTACGCCACGATCTTAAACGGACAGATCTCTTCAGTGCATAGCAACACCCTAGTCTTGCTTTCCTTACTCTTTTGATCCACTCGGAGCTCTTTTTTTGCCTGATGCGCATATTGCTTCACGTGCGCCACCAGCGCCTTTCCTGACGCGAATTTCATTCCGACATGTACATGCTTGACTTCATAAGGGCTCTGCATGATTCCTATGAATGGTTCTTATGGTGGGTATGGTGTCTTACTTTTTTCGAAAATCCAACAAAAATAAAACCAAATTACCTGCTCCCATTGCTCCCAGTGTCTTTACTCGCAGTGTCGCGCACGTTATCACGGGCTTAATTTGTCGATTAGTGGGTCAAGTGAAATTTAGCTTTGGGAAAGCCGCGGACGGGCTACCAGCAGCGGCATTTCCATTTTATCAATCCGTGGATCAATTTATCGAGATCCAAGTGGGTGAATGTCCCCCCCCGAGTTAGGCAATGAAGACTTTGGCGAGACGGACGCGCAGCGCCAAGCGCGAAAAGCTACAGGACTGGGAACCGAGACGTATCATATGGGACCCACGTATACTTTTGATTTTCATACCATGTATGTCAATTTAACCCGGTGGTAGACGGCAAATTTACCGAGTGGATTGACTGCCATGGAGCCTCACGAGCTTTTTTTATGCCTTACCCTTACGAATTGTGGCATATCAAGTGACTTCAAGCGGCAGTGAAGCTATTTGTTTTCGTTGAAGTCCAGTACGAAAAAGAGCAACAACAAGTCGACGAAATGACTGAAGATGAAGCGGAATCCGGACGAAGCGCGACGGGATTTACAGGTGGAAGCTCGGAAATTAGTACATTGAGTACGACGTTAAGCGACGCAAGTTCCATGGCCGAGGACAAGCCACTGGTCGTGCAAGAACATGCCGAGTTTCTACGGCTTGAATATGCTCGTCGCCTTGGGCAGCTCTCGTTCTCGTACCTTTGTTGGATGGAAGAAGTGGATGTTGCATCCGATGTCCGTCGTGTCCACTATGTCTTTGCTGTGAGCGATAAAGTAAGCGCATACGATGACGATGAGCTCGAAGACGCCTTGTCGTCTCCCCGGCGTGATCGCCTCGCAATTTTTAGCAGCTATGCCTTGCGGAAAGTGCCCCAAGGACGACAAAGATCCAAAGCGGCAAAAGGAGCCGAAGACATTTGCGCGTCCATAGTCGTTCACGCATCGGTAGCTACAGTACCATTACGTCGGAAGCGCAACAAGTGGTGCAAGAGCTTCAAAAGCTCGCAAGCGAATCCATTCCATCGTTATACGCTGTTCTTGGACCCAATGAGAACGACCACACAACATTTGAGCAACGAGCGCTCGTGGCCGCCCACGCCGCGTTCTATACGTGCCTCACCAAGCGTATACGACTCCAACAAGTATGTAATTTGAGCGTCAAGTTGTCACCTTCTCGAATTGGTTTGAATTTAAGCCGTCGAGAGCGTGAAGACTTGGGGGTCGTGTTTGAAGGCGTTGTGTATCGTTATTATTCGGCAGACTTTTTGCGTACAACGTTTTGGAACGATCGCCTCGATGGCGCTTATGCTTTTCAAATCAGTACCTTTGCGAAGAAATTGTCCTCATTGTCGGTACAAAGTCAACACGTGATGCCTGGCTCCGAGGCCTTTTACAGCACTCGATTCCACGACTAAGTCTACTTTCCTTGCGCTTCGTGAATCACCCGAAAAAGTAACATTTTTTGCTAATGTATTAATATTAACATACAATACGTTTTAAAAAATTGCGATTCCTATTTTAAAAACGGTTGCTTTACAAAACAACCGTTTACACAGCTGATACTTGACAATATTTTTTTTACCATATCGGTACTTAGGGTATTTTGTTTTGCCACCTGCGAACACTCGTGGCCACTCTGATCTACGAATCATATGTTTGTAGCCACCTTGATGTAAAAAACCCAATGTGGTGAAGCGACTTCGGAATGGATTAACGGCCTGGTGTGAAATACACTTGGCTGAGGCTGCCTTCTGATTGGCGGAAATTGCTGGTCAAGAGCGCGGATGCAGGGTGGCAGCTGCCCGGGGTACTCACAAGCGACGGAAAGGTGAAAGGCATGTATTCAAGCTAGATGAGGGTGATCCGGAGGCTCGGAACCAGGTCAGCCAGACGTTGGCCGGCCGGATCAGGTGGAGCTGGATGGCCGTTGATGGTGGCTATAAGTGGCCAAGGGGCGGATCGGCTAAGGGATGTGCGTACGAAGGGCCCTGAGGAAGGTTGTTCCCCTGTAGAAGCCGGATGGGACGCTGAAAGCGGATGCTTAACCGCTAAAGGAGAATCGGAGTCGGCGGCCAGGGTGTGTCCCGGTCGAGGTGGATGGCTATTCAGGCTGAGCGTACGTTACACAAAGGGGTATCCAGGTTGAGCAGGATATTTGGTGTACGGTACACAAAGTATTATCCAGGTTGAGCAGGATATTTGGTGTACGGTACACAAAGGGTTTCCAGGTTGAGCAGGATATTTGATGTACCGTATCGTATACAAAGGGTATCCAGGTTGAGCTGACTGCGCTATTTCAGGTAAGGCACATTACTATCCAGCCAGGCTATTTAAGGTAGGTAACAGAAAAGGTTGTATTGGATCTAGGGATAATAATCAGTATACGTTTCGCTTTCTAAGACGCAAGTCGTTTCATTGGTTCACAGCAGAGGGCTAACAAGGTGCCCTCTTGCTGCAATTGGTTTACCCAGGGAAGGTTAAGAGGAACCCACCGGAAGTCCCCTGAGCGAGAGTCGTCGCGTGACCTATACTCAACTCAAATCGCCCGTGTTTTGAACACGGTTTATCTCTATTGGAAAGTATGGTAGCGTTTTGGCCTACTGTGGAAGATTGTGGAGTGTTGTTTGGATTCCCTATTTGCACACAAGATTGGATTTATACCTTTTTATTATCTTTGGTTTAGCTGGCCGATCGATTATCGGCCCAGCCCGTTGCGGTATACAAACTTCAAGTATAACGCAAATCCTGCTCCCCGGTGAAGATTTTCGCCCAGGAGCAACCCTAGTCCTAACCCTCGTCCCCCTATTCGACGGACTTTTGACTTTTCGCCCTAGAGTCCACCAAGAGAGCGTAACCGCCAATGCTGACGGGTACACAAGGTGAGCTCTACTAACATGGATCATCCAAGTCGTCACAACCAAGGTGATGGGAGTGACCGATCCAGCCGGCTGGATGCTGGCTCGGATCAAGACCTGGATGGACGAAGTACCCCCTTCGAAAGTCAGTCATCTGGGCCCCCCGTGGGTGTTCGCATCTCAGAAGGAATTTCTGAGAGCGACTACACGACACCAACAGGGACCGACTCAGCCGATCTGCCCCCTCGCCAAAATATAAGACAGCTATTGGTCTTTTAGCGAAGGAAAAGAGTACTTCTCTAGGCTTTCCTCGCTTTATTCGTATCCGTGAAGACAAGGAACCGATCAACGCGACCATTTCCTCTCAAGTAGTAAACAAGGGGGCCTTACAATGGCTGAAGATATTCCAATTGACTGATGTTTGTATTGCTTGATGTGGATTTAGATTGATGATCTATACAGAGCTCAGGATTTCAACAATGGTGAAGAAGGCGATGGTGATGACGTGCTTATCTAGATGTATGTGGAATAAAACGGATGAATATGCAGCGCTATTCGCGGTGAGGGGAGCCAGTGGTAGAGACGGTAACGTTTACAAATCAATACATGTAGCTAGTAGAGTGTGAATAGAGACTCACGATGATAAGGACCACAATTTAGCAACAACTTTTTTAGACAGCGCAATCACAATCATCGAGCACGGTACGTAAACATTAACGTTGTACCTATTAGGAATGCGTCAATACAGTGCCTTGTAAGAGTTGCATGCGACTCTGTGCGCACTGAAACGTATTTTAAAAGCATCGCTACAGTCATCGGTACAATGCCTCCAGGTACAGGCGCGATAGCATATGCAACTTTCACAGCTGCATCAAAGTCCACATCGCCCACGAGACGATACCCACTCTTTTTCGACGCGTCATGGATAGGATTAATACCCACACCAAACAGGTTTGATCCAATCTCCTTGTACATATTGTGGACGTCCGATTGCCGCAATAGCGATATCAGCTTCAAGCCCACGTATCTTTTTATATTATAAGTTTTCGAATGACACATAGTAAACGTTGTATTGCGATGGAGACAAAGTAACGAGACGAGTATGCCTACAACCCGACTGCGACCGAGCACTACCACGGGTTTTTCTTGTAGCAAGATATTGTATCTATCTATCTATCTATCTATCTATCTATCTATCTATCTATCTATCTATCTATCTATCTATCTATCTATCTACTATCTATCTATTTATCTATCTAATCTATCTATCTATCTATCTATCTATCTATCTATCTATCTATCTATCTATCTATTATCTATTATCTATCTATCTATCTACTATCTATCTATCTATCTATCTATTATCTATCTATCTATCTACTCTATCTATCTAATCTATCTATCTTCTATCTATCTATTATCTCTCTACTATCTATCTATCTATTATCTCTATCTCTCTTATCTATTTATCTTCTATCTATCTTCTATCTATCTTCTATCTATCAACAATAATTTTGACGGCGTGTAGGTAGACAAAAAACTTTTTCGTTTTGAGAAAAGCTTTCTCGTTGCAAACTGGAATATATTGTCTTGGTTTTCTGGATGTAGTCCGTCGACATATTTTTTTGGATCGATAGCAGCTATAATCACGTCTTGATCTACTTAAGAAGGCAGTGGAAGTTGCACAATAAATCTATCCACATTATCTTGGTTGTTGATTTTGTTAGTCATCGAAAGAAACTCACTCATCAAATCATCCTTCGAATTTTTTCGCCATTTTTTCCAATGAGATCTCAATTTCCCAGTTCAGAACCTGCAGCACTACACGCTTTTTGCTTTATTTTTACATACGTCACTGAGTCTTTATGAGATCAAACGACAAAACCGCCGAGCCTACAAGACATCCATATCGCTGCGCAAAAAGGGTACATTACGGCTTAAAACTGTTGAGTACAGAGCACGCCACTTGTATGTTTTCCATCGAGTAACAATGCCATACCGGTATATGCTTTGAACTTCCTTTTTTCATTATTACATGTCGCTTCCACGGAAAAGCGCAAGCGTACCTCATAGTTCCATGCCGATGCAATCCTGGATCCACAGCTGGTGTAATTGTCGAAGTTTGAATTGGTCCAGCTTGACAGGCGCCAACCAAAATATCAACGTGCAAAAAGGGCTATCAAATGCTGTCAATAAAATAGTAAAGTAAAATCTTGCTAATTCCGTGATTTTCGACCTCTAAAATTAGCTTCCATCTGGTATTTTTAGTATGTAGTGTATTATTCATTGTTACACTGTGTTTGAAACCCTATCCTTTTCGGAATCGACTGTCGGATATAATACTGGTTATTTTCAAATTGCAACAGATAATAAAGATAGGAATAAAAATAGTCCCGTTTTGTCACATAAACCCGTCCTACCCAGCAAAGGTAGGAAGCGGTTCTGGGCTTGCACGGAAAACTACAGCAACAGCGAGCTCTAGTATGCTCCCCCCAGGAAACAATCCTGGCGTGGAAAGCAAACCCCCTGATAAGCATCAGGGGGAACGTGGCCACTCATCTACGGTAGTAGATGAGCTGGTAACTAAGGGGAAGGGAGAGATAGATGAGATCGTCCCTAAGTCTCCACCAAATGAGGAAACCGCGGACGTGAACGAGGAAGACATGACCATGTTTACACTAAAGGTCATTGATCTTACGGATACCGAGCAAACGAACTCCACAGTATTGGAAGGGGTTGTAGAAGCAGAACAGGTCACCCAGGTACTAGTGATCACGAACAGACGACATTGCCTGTCAAAAAGAATACCCCAGAAGATCTTGCCCAAGTGCTCTTTCAAGCGCTAAGCGACGCTGAACAGATCAGGCCCAGGCTCCAGACGTGGTTAGATTTAACTCAGCAATTGTTCAAATTTATATATCACCACTCTAAAGGACGGAAAGGAACGAGTAAACATACAGGACTGAAGTGGACAGATATAACGGAAAACGAACAGAAAGGCTGATTGATTTATTCGAATTAGCGGTGATCACGCACAATTTCAGCTGAAGGGTATGGAAACAAAAGACACTCGATGCGTGCTATTTAGCACAGACAACCAAGCAATCATTGGACACGTCTTATCGCGCTTGATCGGCAGCTGTCAGGTTAAAGCAGCGGCGAAGGGGCAAAGTGCCCTCCAAGGATGGTTGGATAAAGTTACTGGAGACCATCAAACAACAACTAAGTCTCACCCGTCAAAAGGGGAGTTTATGCTTAATCCTTCAGTCTATTCAAAGGGGGAGATCCAAAAGTTTACCCAGGTATGTGTCAAGGAAAGTGTGGTGGAGTGAACCAGAAATAGTGGTCCACATATGAATGCTGATTGTCGGTTGGAGGGACACCTATCACACAGAACCGTTGATGGGTGGGACAGGCTGGTTCATCTTAGGATGATGACAGGCTGGTTCATCTTAGGATGATGTAAGTAATAACGGGCTATCGTGAAAACGTGGAGAAAAGTGTTGTGTTGCCGTTGTTGCACCTTGTCCCAGATAATAATGGATCGGCCAAGTAACACGACCAGACAAGAATATCCAGATGCCGGACCGAATTGATTTTAAAGCCGGACCGGTCAAGACATATGTTGTAACAGGCAAGCTGTTACAGGCTCACACTGTTAAATTGCAAGTGAGGAAGCGTGCAATAAGTTAGAACCAAATGTAATTTGGTTCTCTATAGTTGAACTTTAGAGTGGATTATTTAATTAATTAAGTAGTCCCTTAGATATATATTAATATTTATACTTAAGACACGTGTCTTGAAGAAGGTAAGTTTAACAGTAAATATATTTATGAGTGGTTAAGAACTAACTAGTATAATTAGATCTAGACTAATCATTGTAACATGTAATGTAAAACTGATCTAATAATATCCTTATTATTAGATCTCTTGTTTAGATTCGATAGTTATATCAGAATTTGTTTCTCAGGGTGGATTATAACAACTTATAATCCAATATTCGCATTTCAGACAAGTCTGAAATTGAACTGTGATATTTCAACTTAAATATCACTTATGTAATGGCACCCCATTACATCACCCCCCACTCAAGGTGTTTGGCCAATAATATCACGTAATATTGGCAAATTGAATGATGGCACTTGTTGATCATAACGGTATTCTGTTATAACCCACTAACGACCATAAAATCAAATGGTCGAGAAACGCGGCGGCGCTCGTAAGGGCGCTACCGATACTGCTAACGCAGCCTCAACCTCTGCATCACGTGCAGAGGTGCCAACATCGCATGTCGACGCTACTAATGTAGCGTCGAAGAATAAGCCGCGAGACCCATTGTCTCTCGTAGTAGACGCTGCAGAGGCAGTGTCTAAAAGAGGATCAGAAGATGTCGCTAGTGCGACATCTTTTGCGCTTTCACCTGCCGACGGGCGGGTGACGAAGAAGTGTTCATCTGTCTTCGGAGAGTCATCTGACTCCGAAGAAGAGGGTGAGGCCGTCACCGTCCTCCGCAATGAATCTAGCGAGAGTAAGTTCGCTAGAATTGCTTCGCCTTTAAGTGATGGCGAGGTGGATTCTGACGCTGTCGATTACGACAGCGACAATTCCGTTATACGGTGGCATGAGGAGCGTAGAGCTCCTCCTGGTCCTCGTCACTCGCCTGATAGTGATGTGGTGAAGCGACCTGACAAAAAGATGAGAAAAAGGTGGACCACACATGACCGTTGATTGGTGACGATGGGAACAATCATCAAGATGGGAAAATTATGGGTGGGACAGGCTGATTTCGTATACGATGAAAGGCGTTTGACAACGGACAGTTGTAGTGTGAAATGATAAGCTAAATATCGTTATTGCGCCTGGTCCCGGATATTAATCGAATGGCGAATGTCACGGTCCGATCGGGATATTGCGTGTTAAGTGGAGTTCACGTGGACGTACATAGCTAGATCAACCGAGACAAACTGGAGATACGGCATCAATGGCGAAGTAATATATCAGGAACAGCAGAATCCAGTTATCAGAATGAGTTATGAACGGTACATATGTTGAAGTTGGGTGTGATAGGTTTTGAATTTCCCCTAAGCAAAGAGTCGCTCCCCCATGTGTCGCGGTCATTGGGAGCACAGGGTTAACTAGCCCCCTGTAGCTCAACTAAATTCCCGGTTAAGACGCGCTTAGACGCATTTTGGCTTACCGAAAGGCCCCCGACGGGTTTTGTTTAGGTTTTCAAACCTCACCCCCCACGCGCACGTGTTTGGAAGACGTTTATTATTGGAATTTTTTTGTGGAGATAACGTTTGTTGATTACTGTGGAAGATCGTGGTTTGATCGCGTTTTTCTTGGTTTCTCGTTGTCTCTCGTTCTTATTGGCTGGCCTGATCGGACGCTGTTTCCCGATCAGTGCCTAGATACTGAAGTTAAGTATCGACCCTGACTCCTTCTCCGGTGAAGATTTCCACCCGAGGACCCCCCCGTCTCGAGAAGGTCATCTCCTCCAACCTGATTCAGATCACCCTTTTTATCTAAGAGTCCACCTGAGTGAGTCTAACCACCGCAGATCAATGGGTACACAAGGTGAGATGAGTTAATTATGGATTCTATCGTACATGACGACCGGTCGGAAGAACGGGAGGATCAGATCAGTCATCATAGTGATGATTCATCCGATCCTGATGCCGATCAGGATCAACGGAGTACCCCGTTCGATAGTTGGTCGTCCGGGCTAGTGGGTATCCGTATTCCGCCCAAGACTTCCGTCCTGGATTTGGAAATCGGCTCCACCACAATGGTGCACGTGCCCGGATCACTTAGTGCCTCAGGATATCACCGTGATTCCTTTGATGATGAAAAAGATGTGAAAATAAAGCGGAGGAAACTTTTTCGGGTGTATTGGAGGAAGGCGTATCGCCTCTGATGCTGTCCAAACCTAAAGCACCTGGTCCGGTGGAGTTCCAGGTCGAAACTAAAGATGAAACAACTCCCCACAAGGCTCCGAACGGAGCCGATCTGGGTTATAGTAAAATTAACTATAATCCGGAAAAGGATCGAGGTGGTGACCTCGATCCTATGCATAAGAAGAAAATGGAAAAAGAGAAAAAAAAGATGGGGGCGGATCAATATGATCCACCTAAAAATATGTGAAACCAAAACCGAAGATCTTCGAAGACGATGAAGAGAAGACCGAACCAGCTGAAAAGACCACGGTTCAAGATGTAGAACGATTGTTTTATCTTCGGGGTTTCACAAGTTCCTAGCTACCAACCGAGTGATGAAGATCATAAAGCCCAAGATCATCGGGATGCTTGAAGGTCGAGCGACTAGGCCGGTTATCACAGGTAGCCAACTCGACCTGATCAGAATCTCCTGGTCCTGATCGACGAAGTTGGTTTCACTACTGGCGCGTTCGACGTGAATATGCTGATCGATCTAGACCAAGGGACGATCAGAGAAGCTATGACAACGCTGTATGATCACCTAGCCTCGCTACTCGGGGCGAAACCCGTGGTCCAGTCGCCGATCGCGGATCCTTCACACCGATCGCAGTTGGTTGAATATCCTATGGATATTGAGTCAATTTATCAATCATCATCACATTCTGGAGCGGAATCCACTGACTCCTCGGTTGGAGTAACGCGTATGACATTGGGCCGAAAGGGATCAAACAGATTGATCCCAAGATCGAGTCGCAGAACAGGAAAAGGAAGCCCGAACCTGGTCGAGTCAGATCATATGACAGTTTTGAAGATGCTCAAGAAGTCGCACAAAGCAACCCTACCCCCAACAATAACCCTACCAGCATACCAGAAGTTCCAGAGCAACTGAGAACCATGTTCACGACTATGATGAATCGCTTCGTGGGCGAACAATACGGATTGCCTCAGTACACACCTGGGCAAGGACAACCATGGCAATCGATACCAAACATGAACCAATCCAAAGAAACTGAAGATGTGGATATGGAACCAGTTCGATCAGCCGGAATTGTTCGATCGATATGCCAAGCCGGTCATCAAGGCCGACTCCATAAATCACCCCCACGTAGTGATGTGGATATGGAATCAGATGGGGGGATCAGTCAGCACTTTGATCCGGATGATTTGGATATGGAGATGCCTCGTAAGGCAAATATGGCCTCGGCGCAGGCATTTGATAGTGACTCTGGGAGAGTCCGGATGTCGGCGATTTCTGAATTAAAAGTTTTTTGTTTACCGGCAAGGATGTGGATGATGATCAGGCGAGAGCCTGGTTGAGGCGGACTAAATCATCTTTCTTGAGAGATAAAACACCGGAAGGTGAAAGATGTCTGATTTTCGCTGATTTGATGAAGGTCTCGGCCAAGAACTGGCTTAAACAGCTGAGCCGAGAAGTACGCTTGAAATGGCTTCAATTGTGTGAAGAATTTGAAGAGCATTATTGTAACTCAGGGGTGTCTGTCGCGAGACAGTATTACCATATGAAGAAAAGATCCGATGAAACACCGATTGAATACTTACACCGGTTGAATGTGGCTGGTCTGCGCGCGAAAAAAAATGCCGATCAAGGACCCACGACACCCGAGTATGGCTCGCGAGCATGTCGAACACTTTTTATTGGCGCTTTGGACAATCGCGACCTGGCTGAACAGTTAACCCTGCTCCGTATAAGCAATGCGGAAGAATTGGAACTAACCGTGAGAACGCTTCAGCGGGCCAAAAGTCGAGAACCCAAGGTCGAGGTAGGATCGAACCGGTACCGGTCGAAGCCACACCCGGACCAGGGCAAGATACCAGCGGCAAGACCAACAAGGGCGATTCGGATGATTACGAAGGAATCGGACAGTTCCAGTAGAAAGTGGTCAATCAAGTTTAGGCTCGGACGAGGAGCAGTATAACTCAAATATTACTACGTTGCTCATGGCATTGTTAAATATCGTCATGTTTTTACAACAGAACCGGTATTCCGTCCAACATCATCGATTAATGGCATTGATGGAAGAAAATCCGGTGGGGCTCAACCTGATCAGGACCGACCTCGCAAGAAATGCGTGCATTGTGGTCGACTAAACATGGAGATCGTGATTGATGGAAGAGAATCACATGTGGAAAATGTGATCGTAAAGGTCACCCTTCGGATCATTGTTTTTTCGTATGT
>MIQA02012056.1:0-16517 GCA_001887855.2 Sclerospora graminicola | reverse complement strand
AGCCCGGCTGAACAGTCATGTGTCTTACCCGAAGTAGCCCGGTTAACTCCAATTTTTGTGTACCCGCCCGGCCGGTACACCGAACCTAGCTGGTACCAGTCCGGCTGGTACATCGAACCCGGCCGGATCGGCCGGATGGCCATCCATATGAGCTCACTGGCTGCTGGCGTTGGCACTTCCTTGGCAGCTCCACGTCCGATCCGGGTGCCTTCTTCGTCCACTAGAACACTCATCCTCCTTCAGGCCCCTTTCGCTCATACCTTCCAACCAATCCGCCACCAATCCGCCCCTCGGCCGTCCGCCATCCGCGGTCGTCCCGTCCGCTTAGCCCGCTAGACCAACTAACCACGTCTTCAGTCGCGCTCGTCCGGCCTGATTCAAGGCCAGGTGCCGTCCGGCCGCTAGTAGATACATCCGGCGGCCCTCAGATCGCGTCCCCTGTTGATCGGTCCGGGCATCCAGCTAAGGGCGACATTTCCACCAATCAGGTGGGGGCGTCCACTATCACTAGTCCGTTAATTTCGGGGTCACTTCACTACAATTTCTCCAAATTTTAAAGTACCACTGTTCCAAAATGGGTCACGAGATTTGATATTTCTTCATCACCCACGTTCTCACTGCTTCCTGCTTAAGATTGAGACGTGAAATATGTTCCTGCTCTGGAATCGATAATCTTCCAATTGTTTCTGACAAAAATTGAGAACTTCACACAGCCTTGTTTCGACAAAATTATCTGCTGTATCTCCATTTTAAAATCATGATGGATAGTAGGACACTGTAAACGCTGCAGAAGATCATCAAAATCCTCATCCCATGAACCAGGGTCCCACGGTGAATGACTATTATAAGTAGACATTTGACTGCTGTTAGATGACGTTGAAAACGTTCCGTTGTAAGGTGCTGTCTGTTCCTCCGTCATTTACAATATTAGTATCCGAGGTCGTGGCGGTTCTTTTAACTTGAGATTTGCACTCAGAAAATTTCACATCGTCAAAATCAGCACTATCATCATCGCTTTCACTAATACCGCTGCTATCCATTTCCTGGTCCGGGTTATCTATAATCCCATCCACTTCAACCCGGTACCCATATAGAAAGGCTGAATAATGAGCCTTGTCGAAGTATAAAAGTAAAGGCCACTTGTCAACTTGACCTGGAAATTCAAGGTTTCGGTCCAGCACCCGCCGAACACAATCCGTTATGGTAACAGGGTATTCACCACTGGATGAGTATTTCCGGTTTTGTTTGTGTCTGAGTTCCGGGACAAAACAGATGGCCCCAGGTTTCCCATCATTAACATGATGACTAGTAACATAGATCTCTCGTTGTAGTAATGTACTAATGCTGGCCAATGTATCATTACTCCCCCATGTCTGCGTGTGGACAATAACATCCATTTTCGAACCACTAGATACGTACGCAGATAAGTACGCTTTGAACTCCTTCATGGATTCCTTCGCCGAGATCTTCTCGTAACCTCTGCCCAGTTTTAACAACGTCTGCTTTCCAACCCCATGCGGGAACTTCAAATCAAAGTCAATCAATGCTCGGTTTAGGCAACCTTCTTTTAGTGCAGTTGCGATTCCTTCCATTACAGTTGGTGGGCAACTGTCTAGTGGCGAACTTGCCAGTGATTGGCTGACTGCATATACTTGGCAGTTGCCAGTCGCAGGAATACTGACTTCATGTATATCTAGGATTTCCCTGACTTGGGCTAATGTTCCAATGTTACTGATGTCAGCCCTCTCAGCTGGTTTAACCACAAGCAAAAAATAGGCCGTGGTGATTCTGTAGGTCGTCGAGGAATTGGGCGATATATTCTTTACTCTTGTTCTCCTTGATTAGAAGATCAGTGTTCTATTTTTGTTCAGTCACTGTCCCCAGATGTACCGTTAGATGTCGAGCCCCCAATTTTTGTTGATCTCTGTAGTTTCGGGACGTGAGAAGAAGTATGGGACGACGGACCGCTATGAGTTGGTGCTGGGTGAGACAAGTGGTTAGAATGGGTAACAGTTGACTTTCCAACTTGATTGGTAACGGATCTAACCTCTTGTGATATCGTGACTCCTGGTTTGGCTAGGTGTGCTCCTCCTGGTTTGGGTGTTGGTGTACTGTCACCTGCACTTCTGCTGGATCTGTGCACAGTTATTCAAGTGTTTCTTTGTCTGCTGAATGTTGATCGTGATCCTGTTGGTGGCCCACCCGCGGGACTCCATTGTGAGATGGTTATGCATCCTCCTTGAGTGAGTTCGTCGTGCGTTTTTCTTGTGGCGCGTTGGAATTGGAGCTTTCAATTCCGTTTTCCTGATATGGCTGTGAACCGTCTTTCTTGGTTCGATCTGTCTCCAAAAATCTCCAAGGGTTCCTGTTGCTGACGTAGGTTAGACTCAACTGCAAGTTTAATCTCCTCCATACTCGAGAAGGTTGATTTTGGTAGTGATATGCCTGTTATCTCTTCTTGGGTAGCTTTTCTTCTGTAGTGCGGCAATGGTCGCTGTACATGCTCTCATCGGGCGACCTCAACCCGCATCGCATACATTGTCGTCTTCCCCTCATTGTGGGATGTTCAACTACAATCATCACGTCCATCCACGAGATATGTAGAATTCTTTGTAGTGCCGGAGGGCAAGAGTCCGCAAAGAAAGTTAATTCCCATTCCGTAGAGGACGATGAAAAAGGGCCTCCTTTGTCCAAATCTCCCACGTGAAAGTTCATGCCGAGCAACTTATGTAAACTGCCATAAAACTTCACCAAGTCGATGGAACGGGTAATGTTTTTAAGGATGCATGTATATGTGCCATGTTGTTGAAATAGTTCACCATTGGCATCTAGCTGTTGATCCCATGCCGTACCTGTGCTGCGCAATTTTTTCTTATGCAAATTTGTGAGTACATGATCCAAACGATGAAATGGTACTTTAATACCGTCATTTTTTTCTGCGATAGCGCGGGTGAAAAATGAAAATATAATGCATGATTTGCAGCATTGTAGCTGATTGTCTTAACTTGAGCAATCATCGCCCATAGCTGCTTGGTTCCGGTTCCACGCGCCGTTGCCGCTTTAGAAATACTTTCCTGTATACTACGCGTGTTAAGAAACGCTTCTCTTATCGGACTTTCTCCCTTCAAATCCAAAACCAGACAGCCGTCGACCTGGGCTCAAATGGTCTGTACTAGCCGGACCTGCTCTCCAAATGACATTATCCTCTTGATGAACTGTGGTATTTGACGCGCTAATATATTTCCTTCGACCAGCCCTTGTACAATTGGCCACTCTTCCTTGGTGCCTTCACGGCTTGCAACGAAACATTTTCCCCATATATTTATTCACATATTTTGCGTAAAGCTCCAATTTCTGCCGCCTTGTATACCGAGGCCTTGAAGAGAAAGGTTTTTGCACCTGCTCTGGTTGAGATGGTGATGTTGACTCTCCCTTGACCTTTTGCGCCAAACCTGCCCATGGCGCCCCTGCTGGAGTCGCACTCTTTACGTTCTCCTGACCCAGTATTTTCCACTTTATCGTCTCAAGTTTCAAACTTGATTTCTGGGCCGTGAAAACGACATTCGTAACACGTTGCTTACACACCACCCAATCTTTCTTATTCTTGTCGACAATTACCTCGAACAACTCAAGCATCCTCTCAATTTCCTTCGGTTTTAATTTAGGGAGCCGTTTTGCGATGGGTGATAACCGCGAAATAGGACCTTTTGTTTTAACAAATATTTTATTTAACAATTCCTGCATTAAATCTGCCCATGCCTGGACCCGCGTTTGTGAATGCGATGCCTGGGTTAACCCATTCGTAAGAGCCCGGACCATCTGTTCCGCTGTATAGTCGAGTTGGTCTTTAGAATCTGCTATACTGCGGTGTTCCAGCGGATCCACAGGAGCATCTTGTTTCAATTCCTCATTCTGGTCCTTTGCGACTCCCCTTTTTTGGTCCTTCGAAAAGTCCCGAATGTTTGCCGATGTACTGCCATCATGTAGATGTAGGTCGCCCTCATGTTGGTGGGATATTAAGTCATAGTGATATTCCATTGACTCATCCGTCTCTATGTTGTGTGAGGGCGGTACTGTCTCACTTAATTCCGGGCCCTCGTCCTGCCTTAGCGGTTCTGAGCTGCTCACTCGTTGAGTTTGTGCTGCGGCGCGGGGGTTGGGGTTGATCCGCCCACAACCTCACCCCCTTAGAGAATTCTATCAGTGGATAGGTTCCTCAGACTGTAATGTACCGGTACAGTTACCGGTATTGGTTTTGCCTCTGGCTGGCGACCAAGAGCCGACCCCTGGGAGTCGGGGACTATATCTTCCCCCTGCGTCGGTGTCTTAGAAGTCTACCTCGGTGAGACAGATACCTTCGTAGTAATGTTTGGATCCTGTGGATTCCCGGCCCCTGGCCCAGGGTCATCCATAGATGAAGTGCTGTGCCGTAAAACTTGGTAGTTTAGTCCGTTTTGAGTCAATCCGTGTGCGATTGAGGTTACAAATTCCGAACTTAAAAGTTCGGAAAATTTTTGGGAAACACTAAGGTACACCCAATCTGACTTAGCCGAATCAAATCGAGCTTATATGTGTATAAACGACAACACGTACGTTTAGGACGCAAATCTATATAAAAAATATTTTACTTAAATTATCAATAATTCACCACTCTAATCATGATGGTGACAAAAAATCTTGAATTCGTACACGATCGCTACCGTCGACTTCTTGGTACACAGTTATAAAAAATGATATTTATCTTTCGAGTACGTTTGAGGTCTTTTGCTCCGTTTTCTTGCAAGAATTCGGGCGCTATACTCTCGTATCCATGATGTTCAAATCTACCTAAACTGACGGGAAGTAATTGTTGGCAATAAAGTCGCAGATGCTTTAACTTTCGAATCAATTATTTTTTTTCTGATCGTTGCAGCTATAGGAAACCTGGATACATTTAACAATTCATGCGAGGCAATGAGCAATTAGAGTGAATAGTATTAATACTATTGTGCCTTGCAGATTTTTTGTCACTCCGATTTGGACCACAGATTCAAAGCTACAGATCGAAGATCTGCATTTGGGTCGGACTGTACTTCTGAGCGTAAAAATAAATTGGAGATTAGATAAGACTAGGTGGGCAACTATGTCACTACCTAAATCAATTCACTTCGGGGCAGTAGTTTTGAGCCATTGTATTGAGCATAGCAGTATCGAGTGTAACTTTGCTTCATTAAAATTATGTCGACCCTTGCGGACTCATTCTTGAAAAACTTAGATGAACACATGGCCATGGAATTTGAACCATCTCAACACCATTTTGCCAACCATTGACCTCCATGGCGTCGCACAGGCGATGATGTATTTCGGTAAGCGGTGAGCAATGTTCGCATTTCACACGGTATGGCTGCTCTATTTTTATCCATACAAGACCAAACACTGTCTGAGATCACTTCCAGGAAGGCATCGATTTGTACAGTATAAATTACCAGCACAAGGGAAAGAAAGCCCAAGTTTTGGTACGACATCCCTCCTGATTATGGTATGTAACATTATTTCCGTTTACTTTAAGGCCACAGTTTGACCACCCATGCTTACGAAGCCCCCCAACTTTAGAAAGCTGCGCAGTCAATGTTTCCTGAAAAATACCACGCGAGCCACCTCTTACTTTCTTCAACTTCATTGTAGGGGTATTAATTAAGTCCATTTGATCGGTTCCTGCGTCACAAGACATTTCTGATTTCTCCTGCCCGACTAATAGAGAATATTGAACTTGGCGTACCGTTTTATCGGGCGTATCAAAAACCAGGCGAGTTCGTGATAACGTTTCCAGCTACGTATTCAGTCGCTAATATTTAGTGGCTTTATTTTGGCTCTCTCGTTCATTTGTTATGTACTCTTTATATCGTGCTGTGTCAAGGATTTAATGCCGCTGAAACTGTCAACTTTGCAACGCTGCATTGGATTCCTGATGGATTGAGAAGCTAAAGTAACATGAGCTAGCTTATACCTAGCAGCAGTATGTTGACTCTGCCCTCAGCTTCTCTTAATGTGTACGCGCTGCAATACTCACAAAGTCAACGGAAGATGGCGCCGCTGGTCACAAGTATTAAACGATAAAATATCAAGTATCCGATTTCGAAGACACCGAGGTTTTCTTTATTCCAATTACCTAAAATAAGCTAACTTAAATTTTTTATTGTTACATAGGCCAAAGCCGCTTCGATTGATGGGAAATCGTACTAAAATTCTCTAGTAAGTAGTTGACACGAGAGCGTAGACCATAACCCGCCTCGTAAACAGTGTGGTATGCCTGACCCGATCTATAGGGTACTTTATACAAGGTGTTACCCCTAATCCGTCCTCCGGTGAAGGTTTTCCACCGGAGAACACCCCGTCTCGAAGAGATCACTTCCTCCGACCTGATCGGGACGGTCATTTTCATCTTTAGTCCACCTGAGTGAGTATAACCACCGTGCGTCAGTGGTTACACAAGGTGAGATGAGTTTTATAAATGGATTCGGTCGTACATGATGACCGGTCGAAGACCAAGATGATCGGACCGGTCACCCTAGAGGTGACTTGTCCGATCAAGATATCGACCAGGATTTGCGGAGTACCCCTCCGATAATTGGTCGTCCGTGCCGGTGGAATCCGGGTTCCACCAAGAACATATGTCTTGGATTCGGAAATTGGCTCCACCACATTAGTATATAGACCCTAACCTAAAACATGCACATCTAGTGTAAGAAAGTAACGCCATAATGTCTCCATACCGGTTAGAGATTGAAAACACACTTGTTGTCCTACTCTTCGTAACTTAATGTTCCGGCATCCAGATACATAAAGTAACAACCACGCCGCTTGAGGCATAGGCAGCTACACAAGAAGAAACCGACACCCAAGACGCAGAGCATCTACAGCGGGCTGATATGGAGGTACAAGGCTGCAAACCACAAGACACAGGAGGATCATTACAAGACGCAGGGCCTCTACGGCATGCCGTTATATGCTGTTACAGAAAGGAAAGACACCCAAGACGCAAACCATCTATGGC
The DNA here is from genome assembly GCA_001887855.2 of Sclerospora graminicola. Lineage (NCBI taxonomy): Eukaryota > Oomycota > Peronosporomycetes > Peronosporales > Peronosporaceae > Sclerospora > Sclerospora graminicola. The sequence continues at coordinate 9,484 of MIQA02012056.1, read as the reverse complement.
AGGGCCGTCCAGGAGGTGCAGACGCAGGGCGTCTACGGCTGGCCTATTATATGCAGTTACATACAGATATATAAAGATGCAGGCAGGGCTTCAAGACGCAGGGTGTCTACCCAGGGCGGTTACGAAGTTAAAGACAGCTCCAACATATATATAGGAGTTTGTATATGCATATATTTTTATATTAACTAATATTTAATGTGTGCAGGGTAAGGTGCGAGTTGGCAACCTCACCGGTGGTGCGCAGGGCGCAAATATATCAGTAGAGTGCAGAGCGCCTACTTCCCACCTCACCGTGAGTCCCGGGGCCATTCAGGCACCGACCGTGACGGGTTTCCGTTTCCTCTGCCATAAGATATTAATCTACTAAAGAGCATATTAGTGACAGGTCACTTCTTTGACTACGACTAAGTGCGACTGAGGTCACTATACATAGTCACTTATTGACTATGTCTTCAAATGAAAATTGTGAAACCCAACAGATGTCACGCGATATATACCTGTGGCATACATGTGGATGTAAACCCAGGACCCAAATAGTGCTAGCGGAGGCTTTGCTTGCAAACGGTAGTGGGGCTTAGGATTGTATTACCAGCGAAGTAAGAATTTACGTTTAGGGTCAGGCGATAGTTTAGAGGTTTGGGGTCGGCCTCTACGTTTACTTGTAAGGTTTCCGAGGGGCAGGCCTTTTAAAAGTAGGTACAGCAAAAAGTGCGCCATACTAATTTCACACTCAACATTTGAAAGGAAAATTGAAATTAGTATGGGATTCGGTAATTCTGCACCCACGCTAATGATGTCGCTATTGGATACACTAATCGTGTCGTGCAAAAATAGCTTGGGTATTGCGTTTCAGCAGTGTTCAAGGTTTCTACGGGTATGATACATTTGTATTATATATGTTTTTCAATTTAAATTTTCTAATAAGATAGAGGATCAAAATCTAGAGCTCGCCCTTTGTAATCCAGGATATGTACAGATGAAGGGCATCCAGAAGCAGGACCTCTACCGCAGGGCGGTTACAAAGTTAAACGCAACTTGAGCATAAATATCTAGAAGTTTGTATATGCATATATTCATAATAACTAACAACTAATATAAATAGGTCATGGGGTTTGGTAGCCAGTTAGCAATCTCACAGTAAGAGCGCATGCTCTATTCTAACCAAGTAGAGTGCAGGTAACCTACTCACCACCTTACCCTGAGTCTCCGGGGACATTCAAGCATCGACTGGGGTGGGTTTCTGTCTTCCATTTCCATAAGAAATAAGACTATCAAAGTATATATTTAAGACAGGTCACTACTTTAGCTACCGTTAAGTACGGCTGAAGTCATTATACAAGATTCACTAATTGACTATGGCAACAAATGAAAAAAACGAAGGCCAACACGTAAAGGCATTGATTCTTCATTGTCATATTTCAGAGTTAATTTCATAGACTTTGTACCCTTGACGTATATCGTTATGTGTTTCGCCATTGAGAGTAAAAAAATGGGAGCATGAATATATCCTGTAGCCGCGTGGACTGCAAATTCAATATCTGGCTGGGCGCAAGAACCTCGAATCTACAGAAAATTGCCAACGAGAGACTGAAAAATCTAAGACGTTGATGTCCTTCCATCGATACTTGAAGATGATCGAAATTTCAAATTTTCTGAGGCATCTTCCTTCTTAGCGGGTGTCTTTCTGCGTTTGCGTCCTTAAGGTCAGGCTTCCACCATATCTTTGCTAGAAACTTCTTGTTCGATGAAGTAGCCGTTTTCTGGTCATCCTTCGACCCGCATATCCAGAAATTTCTCGACATTCCCGAGGTCCTTTTATTTTCCCAAAATCCCAACCTGATCAAGGAAAGTGTCCACTGATTTTGAGTCCGTTGCAGTCACCAAAACGTCGTCGGATATAGATGCCAACAAGAGAAATGTCATGTTCATCCGTGCGTACAAACACGCAAGCGTCTGTCCGACACTGCAGAAACTTCATGTTTACCGTAAAAATTCAACTCACAAAGGTCCACCTTGCTTTTATCCATTATATTCCGTTCCAGCTCCAGCACCAATTGCTTTCACTTCTCACGCCTACCTCTTCCAATTTCTCATCTGTAATCATCATACCTTGAGCTGCCTGTAGATGGATATTTTTCAATATCTCCTTCGGTAGGTGCCTTGAGGTATGCACTAGGCACGTGCAGGTATCTTCCAAATAAGTGCCATAATCAAAATGATCTTCATGTTGTTCCGAGCCATTACGGTTGAAAACGTAACGAAAATATCTTCTGCGAAGTTTGTCGATCACCACGCGCAACCAACCTTGCTTTGTAGCGTTAACAGGTGCCGTCAGAATTTCATCTTGTATACCCATTTTCGTTGGCAATGGCTTCTTTTCGTTGACATTTCTGATTATCTTCCACTTACCAAGCCCCTCTAAGGCTTGTAACTCTGCCCATCCATTTGTCCGCTTGTAGATCTTTATGTGCTTCGTAGTAGTTCGTGAGATCTTGAAGAATAACGAAAGAAGGACCCAGAATTTGAAAGTCGTGTGTCAGTGACAGCGAACGCGCGCAATAAAGTTTGACCATTACTAGGAGGGTCACTTTCCTTTTCGTTGTCATCTTAATTTTGAGACCCCTCCTGAAATACCTCCTGGTTTATCGGATGCCCTGGTTTGGTACCTTGACTTTTGCTTTGCTTCCTATTCTTCATGCTGCTTTCGAGAATCGCCGCCTTCGCAGGCTTCATAATTTTCCATCTAGATTTCCTTGCAATCATATTTTCATGGCTTTCACTTTTCCCGTCGGTTGGACGTAAATCAACTTTCATCAAGTTGAGACTTGCACCTCCGGTAATTTAATAATTTAAACCGTCCTCTTATGGGTCCCCTAGCATCTTCGAAATTTTCTTATTTGGTTCTCTACCCGGCGCCTCGATTTGAGTCGCATGCCGGGTAGTAGTCACCACTGGTCTTTCAATAGCAAAACCTTTGTACCCCTCTGTTTCGTCGTTCTTGCCATGAATAAGAGCCTTTCCGCACCTTGGCCAATGATTTCGTTCATGGGTCCCTATATTAATTGCACGGTGACCCAAATGAGACAATTTTACTGACGCCCGTCGGATTCTTCATTAAAATTTGTATCGGGGTTGCCCTCCCCGAATTTGCTCTGGTAGGACTGCAGTTGAGTATGTTGCATACTCAGCCGCTTCTGTCCAAACAGTTAGTGGCACACCAGAACCGAAAATCATGCACCGAATCATGTTGAAAAAAGTTCGGTTCATGCGTTCTGCTTCTAAATTTGATTGTGGATTACCAGCCTCCGTAATCTACATGCGCCTTTGTTTGTGTGCGGAACAGATCTAGGTTCCGAAATTCACCACCACCGTTCGCACGTAGTATATGTACACGGCAGTTATGTCTTTCTTAGAAGTTTTTCGCCGCGCAGACTTTCGTGCTGGTTGCAAACACGCGGGTATATTTGGTGTAACGGTCGACAAAATAACAACCAGAAACCTATTTCTGAACCTATCACGTGGGGAAATTGGATCTTTCAAATCAAATCGCTAAAATTGCCCCACTTGCGCGATCGATCGGCGAGGTAAATCCGGAATCTTTTTTTCGATTGGCTTGACCTATAACCCTGGATAATGGTAAACTCTGGAAAGTTTACCATTATCCAGGGTTATAGGTTAACCTTTGCGAGTAAAGGTTAAGTCAATAAGCTACAACCGGTCGGAGCACAGTTTACACCACTGAGATAGCTAAACGTTGTGCGGGAGAAGTAAAGGCAGAACCAGAGGGAAACCAAATGATGTCCACCGTTATTGTTCACGTCAGTTTTGCGAGATAGAATTGGTATCTAGGATTAACTTGCTTAGTTACCCAAGGTGACTGTGGCCTAGAACTCATTTTCGCTTTCCTTCGTTGTGAAAATACAATCCCTAATAGTAGAGAATGTCTGATAATTAAGAATTCTCGTCAACCGAAATCATACTGTAAAAGAGGCGTCACGCATTCGATAGAGTAACTTTTGATCTAACATAACTTTTTTATTCGCTCAAATAGCATTATCTAGACGTGAGCAATTGCGAGTGTAGTCTGGACTACACGGCGTCTCCATCTACACACCCGTTATGGCATACTGGTGGACCACCACTGACATATTTTAAATGATGGAAGGTTAAACAACATATTCGTGAGTTAGTTGAAGTACAAAAAGAGCTCGTTTTCTCCCTCATCTCGGCGTATCGTTGCCGCACTCCTCTCTCTGCATATAACCAATGTAAGCATACATTTTCTTAACAGGTGTTATTTAAAGTAAATTTTACTTATCAGTCCAGAAATGTCACGAGAGAAATTTTGTGGTTCTTGAGTATTCCAGCTCGTAGTCCCTTATCACAAACAAGTGCACGGATTAACGAATTTGCATGCGACGGAACAAGTAGATGAGCAAAGCTGGAACAGGAATATTTCCGGGAATGAAACGGGAATGGATCTGCAGCCGAGATATGTCATTTTTGTCAGAAATGTCACGCAAATATTAATATCTCGAAATTCCACGGGTTCTTGCAGTCGATAATCCAAGTCGAGTTTCGTTTCGAGGAATTGGACCAGGGGTCCACTGTCTGCAACATCGCTTGACTGAGAGATAGGGATTGATGCGAGCGAGTGTCCGCAGAAGCTTCCGGGGATTGTGCGTATAGATTGGTGTGGTAGTATTCTGACCTTGCAGCATTCGGAGACAGGAGGGAGAAACACTGCTTACGGTGTGGTGAAGCAGGGAACCAGATGAGAAGCTGCCCGGCGACTGTAGAACAATTACGTCAAAAATAGTGCATCACGGTTACTGTCGAGGAAGTTGAGTTAATCGAGACGCCAGAACCGATATTCAAAAGCTTGGAGGCCCTTCGGATGGAAGTACGCGAAACCTCCGCCATACAGGATAAGCTTCACGATACGAGGAGGCAGCAGGACAAGGAAAAACGAAAGACAACGGCGGAACTGGTGGAACCGATCAACAAGCAGCTGAACTGGATTCTGGGTACGGGGGCAAACCCCCTCAGGAAGATCCGAAAGGTCGCTCCAGATGCCAGGCAAATGAGGGGGAAGGAGAAAAGAATTAATGGACCACGGTTTAACAGGAATCGGAAAAAAGAAAAACTGAGGGTGAGACATTTTAGGAGCCTGCGGGTCAAAATCCGGGTCAAGCGGTGCAAGCAGCACAGACAGTGGCACCGGGTAATAAACAAACCCAAGAAAAAAACGGGTCAGAAGTAAGAAAGAACCACAAACCAAACCAAAGACACAGCCTAACACAAAACTCAGATCTGATCAGGAGACGTAGGGGCGCAGTAAAAACTCTAGTACCGCACGCAACTGGTCGACCTTAGATTTATTAGTAATCGAAGCTCAAGTAAAGACGCCTCAAATGATATGGGCGAACAGATTACTGGGCAAGAAGGGCAACTACAGTACTTTGCATATGCAACAGAGGAGGCAGAAACAAATCATGATTATTTACTGAGAGAAGCATTAGTAGAAATGGGGTTGCAGCAAGTTAAGACGCCGCCTACAGGGAATTGCCTGGCGTATGTCATTATCCAGGCTCTCTACAATTCGTCGTTGGAATCAAGCCCAAGTATATTGGAAGCGGCGACGGCATACTTGAAGCAAGGGTTTGTCGTCAGGGGAATGTTCGACTTTCAGCTAAAGCTTCCTCTGGGCGTTAGGAAGCAAACCCTTCGCAGTCTAGGGAGGGGGTATGACAAAATATCGGCACGGCAGTCGGAGATCGAATTTAAGAAGTATCTAGAAGATTATGGCACAGGTCCTTCAGCGTTGGAGGAAACGGTAAGTAAGATGCGGGGCAGTAACGACAGTTTAAGTTGCGTTGGAGCAATGTTGCAAATGCACATACCGCAAAATACGGATAGATGCAACACCAAAATATAGAACCTTCATACAAAAAAATGTGGGGTGTTGTATCTTTCCGCATCGTTGAAATAAGCTTTGATTGGTCAAAGAGATAAAAACATTTTAGAAAAGATGTTGACAATATTGTCAAATCTCAAAACAGGGTATTTTTCTAGCTTCTGCACCGGCTATATTACAGTTTAAATTGAAAGACGAACACTACCACACATCAAAATAAACAAAGCATACCGCGAAGCAGGAATTATATTGCATGTTTAGTATCTCCATTTTAGGAATTTCAAACATATTGGGCCCCTCAAACTTCAGCTTCAGCATCGCAAAAACATCACCAGCCAATTTTTGCTGGCAAACCATCTATTTAACTATTCCTGCTGCAATGTCGTCGCGATTTCCTTCGTACCTTTAGCTTTTTTTGCATTGAACAGCCCCACCGACAATACATCCTCGTCGATGGTCTGCATAAACCACTTGACCAGTGAAAATTGCTTGTTCATATTCTTCAAGTTATAATGAGAAATGTATTTCGTGACTGGATCCACGGCTTGGGGCCATTCAAATCCGGAGTCCGAACTTGTGAGACTATACAAGCTTTTTTTAATCCCAAGCCGACGCAAGAGGAACTTTGCATCGCCTTTCCATTTAGCTATCAGTAACTTCTTAACGTTCAAGGCGTTTTATTTCAGTAAAGCTTGCGCTTTTGCCACGGTTAAACTCTTGAACAATTTATCCTCTCCATTCAGAACTGACGACAACACCTCAATCAAACTTGGGGCAAGCGAATTCTTTGATTGTAGAATTTAATGTATTCTTTCAATACCTCCAGCCATGCATACCCCTTGATCAGTGGGTATGCTCAGCATCCAGAAACCATGGTACGGAGATAAGTCGTCTCTCATCTATCCTTCGAGCTGACGAGTGTTTAATTGAGCAGAGTGTATATCCGGTTTGAAGATCAATGTCATCAGCAAGTAGGCACGCGTAGCGGTACCCATGGCGATGTCATTATGAAATAGGTTTACTTGCCTACGCGCTGCAAAAACACATAACCATTTGCGCTAAAACAGAATTTCGAGCTTCTAAACTTGGCAGCAAGCTTTAAACGATTCAAAAGATACGAATTGCATTTGGCAAATTCTCCATCTTGGTCACAAAGTTTCGGACAACACCCATTGTGTGGACCCTAGACGTTGTCGAGTGCGAAGACTGCGCATCAAGGTCCGAGATCCATGACAGCCTCTAAAACGTTCATCGACACTGTACGGAGATGCACGAGGCTTTCCGCGTCAAACGTGCTAAAAAAACTTCCGTTCGCAGCACTTTTGTTCCATTTGACGAAAAGCATCTAACAGTCAGCATCGTAACAGCCTAACAGCGCTTCCAACACGTACATGCTAGCTGTACAGAAGCTGCGCACAGCCGACAAACAATCATTTTGTACCATGTAAGCTGGAGCTGTGAGTCGCCCTTGCCTTCTTATCAAGCTTTACTGTGTATTCAAGAGATTCAACGAGTTTACAGAAAGAAATACAGACTCGAACACATCACCCGAGATCTGAATATCGTACTGCAGAATAGCAGCTTCTTTGTCATCCACAAGATATCCATCACGGAACGAGTTGACAATCTCGTTCCAGACGACTACAAAACGTAGCATCATTTGCGACTGGTACGCAGCAGCAGAGCCGTCGGCGACCGCATCATTGGAGCGAGAGAGGTTGGTCACAACATTTTGGTCGAAGAGCTGAGCAGCGACACGGATGGGTTATTTTCCTAATGCCAAGGATTTCACCGGTTCAGTATCGATGTTATTACAGCATTACTTAGTGTAATACCACTTAAATTTTATTACTAGCTGTACTTTAATCGTGTTTTGTAAATTTCGCAGTTTTCTTTCCTAGTATACAGCCCCATCGGAATTAAGAGAATGAATTCCGGAAAATTAATTGGCTTATAATGTTCAATAGTAAAGCTACGAGTGTTGCATCGTTCCGTATGTTGCATCTATCCGTATTTTGCGGTATATGTTATCAGTGAAGATGAAAGGACCGAAAAAGTTGGGGCTTTTATACATTATGCGCCGGAGACGAAGGTAGCGCAAAGAAAGAAGTTCATGATTTCAAGTGAAAATCCCACTCACATCATGCATTGCGTCAAGGAGGTTCATCAACTAAAGCGGGAGGTGATCAAGTCCGGAGGGGAAATGCCGATTGTATTACATTTCAATATAGCACATTATCAAGCGTATATACATGGCTAGTATTACGAGGGGTCGGTGGGTGCAAGGAACAAAACGTCGGGTGTAGAGATGAAGGATATAAGTGAGGAGCACGGAAATGAAGACGGTACGAGTGGAGCAGTGGTTTTGAGACCATCGACATTCCAACCAAGTATGGCGGTGATTGCCATTTTGAAAACGTACGGCGACCAACAATCACATTTGCCAGAACCAATGGAGTTAGATTCGGGTAATTTAAATACTCCGTTTGTAACAGGGCAACTGTTACGCGGCTTACACTGTTAAATTGCAGTGAGGAAGCGTGCAATTTGAGTAGGACCAAATGTAAATTTGGTCCTCCTTAGTTTACCTTAGATAAACTTAATAAAGGCTAATTAATTTGTTAATTAATCGATCACTTAAGTATATATATTAATATATATACGTAAGGCTACTTGTGCGATAGAAGGTAAGTTTAAGAGTGAATATATTATGAGTGGTTAAGAGTTAATAACTATAATTAATTCTAAACTAATCATACAAACATGTAGTATAAAGCTGGTCTGAATGATATTTCTATCATTAGCTTATTGTTAGATTCGATAATGATATCAGAATCTGTTTCAAAGTGGTTATAACACTTATAATCAATATTCCATTTCAGACTTAAGTTGAAATTAAAGTGTGATATTTCACTTAAATATTATTATGTAATGGCACCCCATTACATCACCCCCGACTCAAGCTGGTTGGCCAAAAATATAATGTAATATTGGCCAATCCAATGGTGGCACTTGTTGGCCATAACGATATTCTGTTATAACTCATTTCCGACCATAAGAGAACAAATGATCAACAAACGCAGCGGCGCTCTTAAGGGCACTACCGATACTGCGAATGCAGCCACCACCTCTGCATGACGTGAGGAGGTGTCATCGAATGCCGACGCTATGAATGAGGCGTCGAAGAGAAAGACAAAGCCGAGAGACGCATTGTCTCTCGTAGTAGACGCTGCGGTAGCAGTGTCTAAGAGAGGGCGGGAAGATGTCGCGAATGCAACATCTTCCGTGCCTCCACCTGCCGTAAGGCGGGTGACTAAGAAACCCAATCCGCTCTTCTGAAAGTCATCTGACTCCGAAGAAGAGGGCGAGGACGATACCGTCCCTGCCAACGATACTAGCGAGCTTAAGCCTGCTAGAATTGCGTCACCGTTAAGTGGTGGCGAAGTAGAGCCTGACGCCGTCGATTACCACAGCGACAACTCCGTTAAACGGTGGTAAGAGGAGCGTAAGGCTCCTCCTGGTCCTCGTCATTCGCCTGGTCGTAGCGAAGACGACTTTGAGGTGGCA